>JAWQEG010008908.1:0-25552 GCA_033782935.1 Petrolisthes cinctipes
GTACAGGAGGGGAAAAATTTAATTACACCGAGTCACAAAGATGGGTGGTTGGGTTGAAAAGAGGGGATATTTCGTGCTACAGTCCATACACTTTCCGACGATATTCTCTTCCACGTTTAATTAATATACGTAATATTAGAGAAGTCTTTATTATTTCACTGAATAGGCAGTAGAGGAAAGTAAATTAATAAATCTCTTTCCAAATTGTACCCAATTCGTGGAACACTCCCTTGTAATTTTCGTAGTTATACACAGGAAAATGGTTTAGAAATTAGTGGAATTAAACAATATTAAACAGTTATTATTCTCTTGATTTTAGATTCTTACATAATCCAGTATTCATTTATAGATAGGCGAAAGACATGGTCATAATATACGCACACATACACACACTCTCATTCCACATTCAGAAACACGTTGTATAGTATCATTCTCTCTCTCTCTCTCTCTCTCTCTCTCTCTCTCTCTCTCTCTCTCTCTCTCTCTCTCTCTCTCTCTCTCTCATCTCTCTCTCTCTCTCCTCTCTCTCTCTCTCTCTCTCTCTCTCTCTCTCTCTTAAATAAAACAAACAAAAGCGTCAACAATACAGCCTCATCAGCACTTAACATAGCTGAACACACAATTTTCAGAATATTTCATTTCAGAATATTTCTTTCATACTTCAAGCAGGGGAAAAAATCGGACAGAAAAGTGTAGAGTCGTGGATATATATAGGCTAAGTTTCAATACACATATGAGTAACTCAAGCCAATTTCCCGACTCATGTATATCACGTTCTCATATGATGTTATTTTTGATTGTTTTTTAAAGTAAGTAGCTGCTTGTAGTAAATTGGTTAATGCTGTTCAACTTATTTATTGGAAATTTTACCCCGGGTAACGAATAGGGGGGAAGCTGTCAAACACACACATGGGTCCCCCCAATGTGTGTTAAGGGGGTGCGGGAGAAGGGGACATGCTTGGGGAGGGGGGGGGGTGCGGGAATAGGGGGACAGGCTTGTGGTGGGTAGAAAGCCTGTCCCCTATTCCCGAAACCCCCCCTAACCCCCCCCCCTCCCAAGCCTGTCCCCCTACTCCCGCACCCCCCAAAACCCCCGAAACCCCCACCAAGCCTGCCCCCCTACTCCCGCACCCCCCAAAACCCCCCGACGTCCCCAAAACCCCCTAACCCCCCACCAAGCCTGCCCCCCTATTCACGCACCCCCTTCATATTATTATCGGCGACTGCATGTCCACAGAATCAAATCTATCTAACGAGACCAATAACTTCCTCTCACCAGCACACATCACCTTCATGAAATATTCCAACTCCTTACCTGTTCATCCGTCGTCACTTAATTTCGTTTCCCTCCACCACCATTTCCTCCCATTTTTCTGTCCCGCTGTTACCTGTTCACTCTTCATCTGTCCTTCCTCCTATCTACTCATCCGTTTTCATCTCCTGTCATTTCACCTGGTCATCCTCTTCCCTTTCACGTTCACAAGAGAAACCCGATTTCAGAGAGAGAGAAAGAGAGAGAGAGAGAGTGAGTTCAAATGAGCCTGTGAAGTGATCGGTATCAATAGCCCCGAGGTATAGGTCATATCAGGCGAGTTGGTTGTGGATAATATTGGCTTATACCTCTTCACTGGTACACACACACACACACACACACACACACATATATATATATATATATATATATATATATATATATATATATATATATATATATATATATATATATATATATATATATATATAATATATATATATATATATACTACGCCTAACATATTATTTATATGCATTTTTTGAAGGTTCAGTAATAAGGAACTTATTATTTAGAGGTTATTGTAGTACAGTACGGAGTTTTACGTTGGGGGACCATAACCTGTGCCTAACCTGACACTGACACACACTGACACACATACAACACCAAAAAATATGTAACTATGGCCGGGATATTGAACAGTTACAGTATAGACTACCTATGATTTTTTTCTTCATAGTAAGTGTGTTAAATTTTAATATTTAAGTGGGTGGAGACCAAAGTGTATCGAGTAATCCTCAAGTTATAACAAAATCTTTGTTGTGTTTGCTACAAGTGAGTTTGTGAGCATTATTGCATTGGGGTTTCTGGTGGTGCCCGTCTTCTTTGTAGGTTCAGTGTATCATACAAAGGAATACAAAGGAAGTACAGGCAACAGGAGGTCCATAGTGACCTCTTTACTAGGTTACCTGTTTAACTATACTAATCTAGACTACGTGTTGAAGGAAAGGATAGCAAAGAACAAGGCTCCTCCCCACCCACCACTCCCACCGAATATACCGGTTGGAAAAAACAGCTAGAAAATAACACCTTGCTTGTTATAAAGAATGCACAAGGAAATTTTGTAGGCATGTAGGGATAGTGGTTGAGTAAGTGGTTGAAGTCTGATTCTAACATCTACAGTACTCACTACTATATGAAAAAAAAAAAAAAAAAAAAAACATTAAAACCCATTTTCTTGGAAATATTTATCGAGGCGATTTTTAAATGTTTCTACTGTATTCGCTGCTACTACAGATGCCGGGGAGTTTATTCCAATAGTTTACGACTCTGATATTGAAAAAGTTCTTTCGCTGTTCTGTGTTAAAACGTTGTTCTCTTAATTTATAACCGTTATTTCTCGTACCGGACTGTGGACAGAGCTGGAATAGATTTTCATAATTAATTTTATCAAAGTTTTTAAGGATTTTAAAAGTTTCGATGAGGTCCTTACGTGTTCTACGTTTTTCTAGAGAAAACATGTTGAGCTTTATTAATCGTATGTCAAATTACGAATGCCAGGGATCATTTTAGTTGCTCTTCTTTGTACGCTTTCCAATCTTTTAGCATCTTTAATATAACAAGGGGACCATAGTTGAACTGAGTATTCTAAGTGTGGTCTAACAAGAGATGTATATAAGCGTGTTATTACTTCTGGTGACTTATATTTAAAATTCCGAGCAATAAAGCCTAAAACTACATTTGCTTTTTTACTTGCTGCCAAACACTGTGCACTCGTCTTTAGATCGCTACTAATTATGACACCTAAATCCTTTTCCTCTTTTACTTTTGCCAGATTTCTACCTTGTAATCTATAGTTGTATCTAAGGTTGTTATTACCTACATGCATCAACTTACATTTATCCGCATTAAACTTCAACAACCATTTATCGCTCCATTCTGATAGTGTGTTTAGGTCTCTCTGAATGGCTTTCACAGTCTTCGACACTTTTTGCAGTACCCCCAATTTTTGTATCATTGGCAAATTTGGATATTTTCGAGATAAGTCCGCATTCTAAGTCGTTTATATATATTAAAAATAGTGTTGGACCTAACACTGATCCCTGTGGCACCCCACTTACAACATCCAGCCAGTCTGATGTTTCCCCATTAATTACGACTCGTTGCCGGCGGTTTGATAGCCCAATCTCCAATCCATGTGCACAACTGTTCCCCCAAGCCATGTGCTTTTAACTTTAATAGTAGTCGCTTATGTGGTACTGTGTCAAACGCTTTCTGAAAGTCTAAATATATAATATCAGTTGGCACTTTTTCGTCTGCATTACAACTTATGTAGTTAAAAAACTCGAGTAAATTTGTTAAACAAGATCTGTTGTTACGGAAACCGTGTTGAGAGTCCAGAA
Source organism: Petrolisthes cinctipes (assembly GCA_033782935.1). NCBI lineage: Eukaryota > Metazoa > Arthropoda > Malacostraca > Decapoda > Porcellanidae > Petrolisthes > Petrolisthes cinctipes. The sequence continues at coordinate 3,655 of JAWQEG010008908.1, forward strand.
TTAAGTTCTGCCTCATCTAGATGTGATACTATTTTATCTCTCAATAGTTTTTCAAATATTTTTATTATAACAGATGTTAAGCTTATTGGGCGGTAGTTTCCGGAGTGACTTTTATTACCTTTCTTAAATATAGGAGTTACATTGGCTTTTTTCCATTTGCTTTCATTTTTACATTTGCTTAGTGACTTATTAAATATTATTTTTAAAGGTTGTACAACTTCTCTATGACATTCACGTAATAGTCTGGGGGACACTTCGTCACATCCTACACTTTTAAAAGGATCTTGTGTTTTTAGATACTTTAAGAGTTTTTCGTCTGTAAATTCATTAATTTCTAGTTTATTACCATCTGCTACCTGTGAAAAGTTTGGAGGTTCTGGCAAATTAATTTCATTTTCCTTTGTAAAAACTGAGTTAAAATGTTCATTTAGTACGGGTTGCAATATCTTATTCCCATTAACTAAGGCATCGTTTTTGTTTAGTACTGGCCCTATGCTTGCTTTCACGTTTTTATTATTTCTGATGTACTGATAAAATTTCTTGGGATTTGTCTTGGACTCGAGGGCAAATATTTTTCTCATAGTTACGCTTGGCAAGTCTGATTTGTCTTTCACTCATACGTTTTTGTATCTACATATTTGTTATAGTCTATGTGTGAATCGGTACGTTTATATACTTTTATATGCCTTTCTCTTATTATTAATAGTTCGCTGAATTTCATTTGTCATCCAAACTTATTTGCGGTTGTTAGTTCGTTTTTTTATTCTCGGTACGGTACATGTTTCTTTTCAATTGACAGGAGTTTTTCTGTAAATATATTACACATCGTATCGACATCTTCATTATTTAGCAATTCTGTCCAGATTATTTCGTTTATTTCTTTTCTAATATTGTCAAAGTTTGCTCTTTATAGTTAGGTACTAACTGATTATTTTTCGCAGATTTTAGTGTTACAATTTATGTTACATCTTATTATTCTGTGATCGCTGTTTGCAAGGGGCTCACCGACTTCGCATGAACTGATTAAATCAAGGTCTGTTGTTAAAACAAGGTCGAGGATATTATTATCTAGAGTTGGTTCTTGTACCAATTGATTTAAATAGAGTTTACGAACGATTTTCAACAGACGTTTTCCTTCGTTGTCGCCTGACTGAAGTTTCCAGTTTATTCTTGGAAGGTTAAAATCACCGCATATAATGGCATTTTATTTTCTATTACTGATTTTATCTCTTCGTATAGCAAATTGTCATGTTCTGTAGTAGTTTTGGGGGACGATATACTGTACAGATGCATGTTCTATTCCCCTCCATTAATGGGTGTACACTCGCAATCCAAAATATGTATCGAGGCTTGCTTCGAAGAGCCTGATCGAGTATTAAGCAAGTTCAAGAAAATATATAACAAGGTAAGCGTTGTAATTGGTTCACTAGTATGTCAAATGATTAGAAACGTCAACAAGACCTGGATACAGATTTTGGATTGCAAGTGTACTTATAATTTCGAAGTATTACAGTACTTAGTAGCTGAAGGCAAGCAGTTCAGTCTGCCAGATACAAATACGAACCTGGTTTCATTGGTAAGGATTGTACAGTATATTTTCTCTGAACTGCAGGACTGTTTCTTTGTTAGTCTACGGTGGTGATTTCGATTTTTGTTGAGTACCTCACCAACATTGATAAAAACCCTTTCGATTGACCTCTGCATAGACAGTCAAGACACACAGACAGTCAGAGATAGAGAGAAACAGCTGCAGAGAACAGACTAGTAAGATTATAACACACACACACACACACACACGATAGCAGCAGGTGAGAGGACAAGCTGGTGGAGTAATAAAAAGCCTTAATAATAAGATTGGGCAAACACGTGAGAAGAAGAGAACAGCAATAAGGGGAAACAATAGACAATGACTGAGGCAGGAGAAGAAGTAGGGAGCCAGGGAACACGACCACCATCCAGGAAATTAAAGAGAGAGAGAGAGAGAGAGAGAGAGAGAGAGAGAGAGAGAGAGAGAGAGAGAGAGTTGGGGAGATCTGAAAGGTAAGGTTAGGGAAGAATAGTATTGGAAAAGGCGAAAAAATGTTGTAGGAAGGGGAGAGAAGGGAGGAGGAGGAAGAAAGATAAGGACATTTGGAAAATTTAAGAAGGGTAAAGAAGGTTATAGTAGAGATAGGATTGTGAAGAAATGGAAATAACATAAAATATCAAACGGCAAGGAGGTAAGAAGATGAAATTGATGAATAGGATTGGAAAGGTATGAGAACAGCAAATTTGTGTGTAGCGAAGATGGACAGAATAGAAAAGCTAGAAAGAAAAGGAAGGAGGTCGGAGAAGAGGAAAGGGAGAGGGATGAACAGAAAAGATTGAAGAAAGGTAAGGGAGAGAAACTAGGCAGGAACGAAAAAGAAAGAGAATAAGGAGAGAGAAAAGTCGGTATAAGCGAGTAGAAGAAATGGTAGATGGGAAAAAGAAATTGCAAATGTATGTATGTATGTATTTGGATTGCGACTGGTACATTCCAATTTTGGGGAGTAGTGGATTTGTGTAAAAGTAGCTCGTTGTTGTCGATTATGGGTTTAACTTTTTGGATTGCATAATATTAAAAAATATGAAATGAGAGGGTTGGTACAGTACAGTTGGCGGCAAAAGTCGTGTCGCCACATCTGCCAAGTCCTGAAGTACAGTATGGAAATATAAACTTCACAGGCTCTCTCTCTCTCTCTCTCTCTCTCTCTCTCTCTCTCTCTCTCTCTCTCTCTCTCTCTCTCTCTCTCTCTCTCTCTCTCTCTCTCTCGTCTCTCTCTCTCTCTCTCTCTCTCTCTCTCTCTCTCTCTCCTCTCTCTCTCTCTCTCCTTTGTCTAGACTGAAGCCTAGCAATCGCCCTCCCAATATCAAGCCTACACTGAACCTGTCACACACACACACACACACACACACACACACACACACACACACACACACACACGTTCGCAAGCATTTACGAATGTACAGCCCACGGTCAATAGTCCTGCGTCATGTGAATGAAAGTGCGCCGTGAGAGTGAACCAATATTACAAGGAACAACAGCAGTTATAGTTTCGCACCAATTTCATTCGTAGGTGTTGCAGGACTATTGACCCTGAGTGTACAGTTGCCTTAAGGGGGTGTGCGGGAGTAGGGACAGGCTTGGGGGGGGGGTTGCGGGAATAGGGGGACAGTCTTGGGGTGGGTAGAAAGCCTGTCCCCTATTCCCACACACACACACTGTTTATAATTATATCCTTTTCCTCTTCCTTCCACACACACACACACACACACACACACACACACACACACACACCACACACACACACACACACACACACACACACACACACACACACACACACACACACACACACACACACTCTCTCTCTCTCTCTCTGCTCTACTCTCTCTCTCTCTCTCTCTCTCTCTCTCTCTCTCTCTCTCTCTCTCTCTCTCTCTCTCTCTCTCTCTCTCTCTCTCTCTCTCTCTCTCTCTCTCTCTCTCTCTCTCTCTCTCTCTCTCTCTCTCTCTCTGATTATATATCCTTTTCCTCTTCCTTACACACACACACACACACACACACACACACACACACACACACACTCACACTCACTCACTCTCACACTATTTATATATCCTTTTCCTCTTCCTTCCTCCGCTCTGTAACTCACTCCTTCACGGACACATATTATTGTTCGTTGTTCCGTCACCTGCTACTGATATTCCATTCCTCCTCCGATTTGTCCCTCAATTTATTTCCCTTCCTTGTTCTCCTTTACTGCCCACTCCGCCATTCTCACCTCCAGTCCCTCCCCGACCTTCCTTCCTGCTTCTCATCCTGTTATCTACCTTCACTCTTACTTCTTATAGTTCTCTCTCAATCAAAACTGTCCCTCCTTTCATTATTTTTCCTTCCTGCTTCTTATCCTGTTATCTACCTTTACTCTTAAGGGGGAAATTTTGTGTTTGTAAATCTGGACCAACTGAATCCTCCAAACTATTCCAAGCAACAAAACAGCATTATTTTTGCCCCTCTGGTCCTGTTTCCTAGCATACTTTAGAGGAATTAAGGCACTCCAATGTACCAAAAAAGAATTACCACCTTAATTAACTCTTATAGTCCTCTCTCAATCAAAACTGTCCCTAGCTCCTTTCATATTATTTCCTTCCTGCTTGCTGTCACACATCTCTATCACCTTTTTCTGGCGATATATGACCTCGCTGTTGCGGCGCCTAATTTCAATTAATCAATCTCTCTCAATCAAGCTCCACCATCTCCCTCAATTTCACTCCCCACTCAACCTCATCCCCCTGCTTCTCATCCTGTTATCTACCTTTACTCTTACCTCTTATAGTCCTCTCTCAATCAAAACTATCCCTTCTTTCATAGTATATCCTTCCTGCTTCTCATCCTGTTATCTACCTTCACACTTAACTCTGTCCTTCAGTTGCATGCAGTCAACCTACCCTCGTGTCCCGTCTGCCAGCCAGCCAGCCCTCGCCTCTATCCCAGACGAACAACAAGTCAGCCAGCCTTGCAGCAGGTCGTTGTGTTAATATTGGATTGTCCCCTTGTCGCGTCAGTCATGTAGGCTATACACGGAGTTGAGAAAGCGTCGCTGAATTAGCTTCTCTGTCTGTCTCTCTGTTCTTCGTTGTCAGCATTTTTATCATAGTTCGGGCGACCCTTTCCGATCCCAGCCACTCCTTCTCATTTCTCCTTGCATATTCATAAACATAGTACAGTGAGTGTGTGTGTGTTCACCTCAAATGGTGTATATTAAGGGAAGTAACTGTTGTGGGTAAATTGGAACACGCGTAGCCCTCCGAACTCTATCATAAAACACGTCTCTACAGTCCTATGTGGAGGGATTTTTGTTGTTGCTTGGGATGTCTTGGGGGAATCAGCAGAACCCACGAATTTCCCACAGCAGGTTACTTCCCTAAAATCTCAAAATGGCTACAAACAAACGGGAAGCATGCACTTAATTTATCTTCAAAGGGCCAAGGGCAAACTCAAACATCTTAGGATAACTTCAAGGTCTTATTAATTAAGTTTTACCTCATGGCCCTAATGTCTTTTTTGCAACCATGAATAGTCTAATTGGAAGAAGAGAAGCGATTTTTTTTTATTTTTTTTTTTTTTTTTGAGCCCACGTCCTGATAAAAGCCACAAAACCCATTGTGTATCATCAAATAAAATCCCTTGGCGTGTTTGTGTGTGTGTGTGTGTGCGTGTGTGTTTGTGTGTGTTAAAATCTATTGTCTACCATCAATTATATATATTCCCTTGGTGTGTTTGTGTGTATTTGTGTGTGTGTTTGTGTGAGTTAAAACCTTTTGTGTACCATGAATTAAAATCCCTTGTGTGTTTGTGTGTGTTTGTGTGTGTGAAAGCTTTCCTGTTGATGTGTGTGTGTGTGTGTGTGTGTGAAAGCTTTCCTGTTGATGTGTGTGTGTGTGTGTGTGTGTGTGTGTGTGTGTGTGTGTGTGTGTGTGTGTGTGTGTTTGTGTATGTGTGAAAGCTTTCCTGTTGATGTGTGTGTGTGTGTGTGTGTGTGTGTGTGTGTGTGTGTGTGTGTGTTTGTGTATGTGTGAAAGCTTTCCTGTTGATGTGTGTGTGTGTGTGTGTGTGTGTGTGTGTGTGTGTGTGTGTGTGTGTGTGTGTGTGTGATAAAATGGTAGTCATGGCTATATAAAAGAAATCATGGATGCAATTAGCTGACAAAGAGACCAATGTGAGAGTTGAAGAAAATTTACGAACCATTGTTTAGAAGAGTATTATTTTTATGATTAATTAACCTATTGCACTGGTGACCTCTCTCTCTCTCTCTCTCTCTCTCTCTCACTCTCTCTCTCTCTCTCTCTCTCTCTCTCTCTCTCTCTCTCTCTCTCTCTCTCTCTCTCTCTCTCTCTCTCTCTCTCTCGTTCAACCTCTCACATTCTGCCTCCCCCTTCCTCTCATCGTGTCATATTATATTTCTCTCTCTCTCTCTCTCTCTCTCTCTCTCTCTCTCTCTCTCTCTCTCAGTCGTTCGTTCCTTTCATCTCCTCCTTTCATCTTTGTCTCCTTTCCTTTCTTATCTTCCATTTCATTTTTATCTTTCCTCTTCAATCACTCTCCTTCAGATCGTTATACCTTTTTCCCTCTCTCCCTTCATCCTCTTTCTTCTTCCTCTCTCTGTCAGTGACCCTTCCTACGTATCTTCCTTCTTCCTATATAGCTCTCTTTCTCCTCCTGTCCTGTCCTGTCCCTCCTATAGCTCCTTCTCTCCAATAATCTTCATCACCTCTCTTTCTTTTTTTATCATCAATAGTGAGCTATATATATATTTTTTTTATTATGGTGGCGAAAGTGCATTTCCTCCTTTCAAAGTAATGATTATTATATCCTTTGATGTATGTATGTATGTATGATTGACCTACATTTCAGTGTCTGTAAGTAAATGATTAATAACTTGTGTAAAAATTGTTGGGGTAAAATGTCTTGAATTTGCACGACTCTCTCTCTCTCTCTCTCTCTTTTTTTTTTTTTTTTTTTTTTTTTTTTTCCTGCATTGTTTTTCCTTTCCATTTTTCACTTTATTCCGCCTCCTTCCAGCCTTTTTCTCCCTTCTATTTCTCCCTCTTTACTTTTGTCTTTCTGTTCCTCTCTACTTTCTCTTCCCTTTTCTTTCTCTTTATTTTCCTTCTTCCTTCCTAGTTTACCTCTTTCTTCCTCCTCTTCCTCCATTTTCTTCTTTCTGTCTTTCCTTCCCTCGTAACTTCACTGCCTCTCTTCCTTTCTCTTTTTTCTTTGATTTCAAGTCTCTCCCATAGAGATGTACCGATACCAATTTTTTTTACCGATATCGATACTGACAAATTTCACCGATATCGATACTACTGCCGATATCGATACCTGTGCTTCTGTTAGGCTGCTTACCACACTACTTCATATTTTATTTGATAAGTTTGCCATTAAATTAGAATACTTGGACACTTAGATTTAATACTAGTTATGGTTTTAAAGACAAATCTTATACTGTGCTGTGCTGTTAAATTTAATTGAATAATTATTAGAAATTTGTTATTAATTGCCTCTTGGTAATTAATGTAACTAGATAATGTATATAATTAATAAAATAAAATGATATTCATGAACTCATGATGATAAGTTGATAACCAAAATAACCAAAAATCCAAGAAATTTACCCCACCTCTCTCTCATCTATTTAATTATTAATATTATTTAATTATTATTATTTTTTAAATTCCATGCAAACATAATTGTATGTAATATATATATATGGCATAGGTTATGTAATGAATCAGTAAGAAAAAAATACAGTACACTCGCAATCCAAAATATGTATCCAGGCTTGCTTCGAATAGCCTGATCGATTATTATTAAGCAAGCTCAAGCAAATATGAAACAGGATAAACGCTGTAATAATTGGTTCACTTGTATGTCAAATGATTCGAAACTTCAACAACAAGACCTGGATACAAATTTTGGATTGCGCGTGTACTATCAAAGACAAAACTCGTGTCGCTGTCTTGTCCAATGATTTAATATAACTTGTGAAACATAATGAAAACTCCACCACAGTAACGTTCATGTTTAGTCCTCTACCAGATATTTTCACCAATTTCCACGATTTTTTTTTTTTTTTTTTTTTTTTTTATCCCTGGCCTATCGACCTTGGTATTGGTCATTAAGGCCTTTAATTTATCTTATTTTCACGACACGAGTTTTGTCTTTGATAGCAAGTGCTGTACGCGGAACACAACTTGGTATTGCCTTGGTCAGTAATTGGAATATTCACATACAAACAATAATTCATATGGTGAAAAATAGGAAGTGATTGTATGAGAAATTGATCAAGAATAATTAATACGAGCCAAAGAAATGTGTGAGAAAGAGTAAAAGTTCATGGACTAATAATAGTAGACGATAATTGGACAAACTCTTCCTCACTACACTCACACTAAGGTTTAAGACTGGAGTGAACAAAATTTCAATACGTAAATTTTCCATAATTTTAATACATATTTGTAATTGTTTTTAGTCACTAAGGAGAGAATTACTTACAAAATGATAGTTTACATGAGGATAATTGACGAACAACTGGACCATTCAGAACACCTCTGAAAAACCCCAGACGTTTCTTGTGGACTCGAATCCGGGCTCATGTCATTCGCAGTCCGTCACTATATCCACTATGCCATCGTCTCCCCCACTGTTTGTCTGTCTGTCTGTCTGTCTGTCTGTCTCCAGAGGAAAAGGCCAGTAACAAGTGATGATAGTGTAGATATATTTAGCTATACATAACAAGGGAGGATGGCCTTTCGCTCCCTAAAGTTCCCCCAAAAGAAACAAGAAAATGGATGTATTGATTCATTTGTCTTAAAATAACAGCCGAAATGGTTTGGAGCCACAGCTGGCAGCGCGACATGAGTTGCAGAATTTCTCCATTTAGCCACGCCAAAGGCTTGACAAATCTAAAGTTTAATTGTATTTTCTTTTTGGTGTAGCTTGCATCCGAAACGCATCAATTTCCCGTAAAAAATGACAGGCGGAAATCGTCAAATTTTGAGCAGAAATCTCTTTGTCCACATATGAATACTAGCAGTGACTCTTATGTAATTTCTAAACCAAGGCAAGGTATTGGTAGCAAAGTAACCATTTATCATTTATATCATTATCGCATTTATTGTACTACTCAGCCTTTGTTTGTGTCGCCTACTGTTTGTCTATTCCCGAGATTATACTTTTAACTTGGATCAACCAAAATATAATCAGTTTCGCGATTAGAAATGCCCAATTATCTTGCAAAGTTAGTAAAATCTGTCATGAATTTTTCTGATATCCTGGTACTGACAAAATTCAACAGACAGACAGACAAACACGAGGGAAAACAATCAACTACATGTGAGGTAATTCTGCCAACACATTTGACTATTGTACTATTTTGCTAAACTATATTGAACCATTTTAACTATTCGACGGTCAGAAGAGTAACTAGAGGAAGGAGAGAAAGAAGAAGAGGAGGAAGAAGGAGGTGGCGACGGAGGTGGAGGAGGAAGTAATGGAGTAAAGGAGAAAGTGAAAGAGGTAAAGGAGTAAAAAAACGGAGGTGGAAGAAGAAGTAATGGAGTAAAGGAGAAAGTGAAAGAGGTAAAGGAGTAAAAATATAATAGGATAAGAAGAGTAAACAACGGAGGAGGAGAAGGAGTAAGAAAAGGATTAATTAAAAGGGTACCGTAAGAGGTTAAGAGGAGTATGAGATGGAGAAAAGAGAAGAGGAGCAAGAAGACAAGGAAAATTAGAGGAGGCGACACTGAGGGAGATGTACACTCGGCGGCAAAAGTCCTGTCGCCTCACCTGCTTCATCGAGACGCACAGTGTTCATGGACTCAAGAAATACACATGCTTTCTACACCTAATAATCTCGAGTCTATGAACATTGCGTGCCTCGGTGAAGCAAGTGAGGCGACAGGACTTTTGCCGCCGACTGTACACTCGCAATCCAAAATTTGTATCCAGGTTTTGTTGAAGTTTCGAATTATTTGACCTACTAGTGAACCAATTACAACGCTTATCCTCTTTCATTATTGCTTGAGTTCGTTTATTACTCGATCAGTCTATTCGAAGCAAGCCTGGACACATATTTTGGATTGCGAGTGTACAGCCACATTCAAATAACCACCGACACTTTCCTTCCATCGTGCAAATAAATCAGTATCATATCAAAATATAATCATACAACAACACCTTACGTCAACTCAACTCCCTCAGTTATTATTATTATGAGGTGCTGCAAACTCATACACGTGTTGTTCTTTATTACTAAGATATTTACTACAATGGAAGGAAAGGTGTTGATGGATATTTGATTGTGGCTGTATTGCAAGTAAAGGTTCAGAAAAATATGAACACAAGAAGAGTAGGAGTTTAACGAAGGAGAAGAAGTAGGAATCGGAATAAAAATGATAAGAGTAGGAATAGGTGGCGATGTGTAAGTAAGGAGATCAAAAGAGTAAACTAGGAAGGAGTATATAAAAAAAAAAAAAAAGAAGTAGAAGTTTGTGGCGATATGTGAGAAGGAAGAAGATAAGAAGAGAAATTGAAAAAGAAGAAAGAAGGGGAAGGAAACTTTTAAGAAGAAAGGTAGAAGAGAGGAAGGAGTAGGTGACGGAAGAGGAGGAAGGAATAAGGAAAGGAGTATAAAGATCTAAAGAGTAGGAAGTAAAGTAGATGGCCCCGTGCTAGAAGGAAGGAGATAAGAATGTAAGAAGAGGTGATGGAGAAGAAGGAAAGGCAGGAAAAGTATAAGAAGTTAAAGAAGAAAAAACAAGAGTATGAAGAGAAAGGAAAGGAAAGGAGTGAAGAGATAAGAAAAGCACTAATCTGGTGGAGAGAAGGAGGTGGAATGAACTCGCCTCAAATTAATGAAAGATCCGCCACAATGGTAATCTCAAATTAATCTTTTATCCACCTCGCAGGGAAGGGAGAGAGACGTGTGGTGGGGGAGAGATGAGGAATTATAGTGGACAAAGAGAGTGTAAGTGTGGTCTGAGAGAGAGAGAGAGAGAGAGAGAGAGAGAGAGAGAGAGAGAGAGAGAGAGAGAGAGAGAGCCAGCCAGACAAGCAGATAGATAGATAGATAGATAGATAAATTGAGAGAGAGACAGAGACAGAGACAGAATGAATGAAGATCTAGAAAAAAAAATATATATTGTATACCGAAAATGAAAAAGAAACGGCACCAAAAGCAATGATTAATGGAGAGAGAGGAGTGTGTGGAAGAAAAGTTAGAGAGCAGGGAAGCAAAAGGTCTGGCGGAAAGGGAACAGAGATCATTCTGGAGAAAAATGTGAGAGGCAGAAATCAGAGTAAGAGGGGAAAACCAGGAGGGAAAAGAGCTAGGTAGGAGGAAGAGAAAGAGGAGAAGGCATGCAGGAGGTAAAGGAGGTAGGAAGAATTGAAGAGAGGAGAAGACAGACAGGACAGAAATAAAAATGAAGAGAGAAAGGAGGTAGGAAGAATTGAAGAAAGGAGAAGACAGACAGGACAGAAATAAAAAGGAGGAGTGAAAGGAAGTAAGAAGAGGAGTGAGTGTGTGAGGCAAAAAAAAAGAGGAAACAGGAGAGAAAAGAGCTGGGTAAAAGGAGACAAAAAAATGAGAAGAAAAGGAAAGAAATAAAAGAGAGAAGAGAAAGGAGGTACGTAAGAAAAGGAGGAGTGAAAGGAGGGTAGAAGAGGAGTGAGTGAGGCAAAAAAAGAGGAGACAGGAGAGAAAGGAGCTGGGGAAAAGAGAGAAAGGAGCTGGGGAAAAGAGAGAAAGGAGCTGGGGAAAAGAGAGAAAGGAGCTGGGGAAAAGAGAGAAAGGAGCTGGGAAAAAGAGAGAAAGGAGCTGGGGAAAAGAGAGAAAGGAGCTGGGGAAAAGAGAGAAAGGAGCTGGGGAAAAGAGAGAAAGGAGCTGGGGAAAAGAGAGAAAGGAGCTGGGGAAAAGAGAGAAAGGAGCTGGGGAAAAGAGAGAAAGGAGCTGGGGAAAAGAGAGAAAGAAGCTGGGGAAAAAAGAGAAAAAAATAGAGAAGAAAAGGGGGCAGAGAAAGAAGGTAGGAAGAGGAGAGAAACAGGAGAAGGCAGAAGACGAGAGCAACAAAGTTTTAATGGTGGAGCGTAATGGTTTCATCTTGACATGGCTGGCCAGTTGGATCCTAGTTTATGGCGGAAGCTTCACCGATAATTTGGGCTCCGATGAGAGAAAGTCGCTGCCGTTGATATTTCGGAAAATGAGTGAGTGTGCTTTGTATTAGATTGGTAATGTCACCTTATAATACTTGTTAATATAATATATATATATACAGGTCTAATGTAATACTTTTTTTTTTTTTTTTAATACTGGTCCTATGCAATACATTTTTTAGATACCACTGTGAATTTAGTAAGAACTGTATATAGATATTTTTCTCGTTTGGAAAATACACTGATTCGTTCCAAGCATTTCAGATAAAAATAAGATTCTACAATTCTTACATACGCTTGTACTGTACTGTACCACTATCATGATTATCACGGGACATCACATCCATACATAATAATAGATGATTATGATAGTGAAAGATAGTGGTAATGAATATGGTAATATATATGATAATGACTGTGATAATAATGATAAATTATAATGGGAAGGAAGAAGCTTGTAAAATTTCAGGAAGACCTTGAAGTGACAAAGAAGTAGACAGAGAGGAGGGAAACAAGCATAAAGGAGAAAGGGTAAAAGAAAGGATAGTTGAAGAATTATTGAAAGCGGGTGAATGGCTCGATACCTTTCAGTTTAGTAGTATCCACATCACTGCAGGCAATACCCTCACACTCCCTCCCTCCCATTTCCTCCAGAGCCAATTACGACACAAGACGACATTAGCTTAACTTATACCGTATCGTACATTAAGGGGGTAATTCCTTTGAGGTGAACTGAATGGCAACTGATTTCTCCAAACTATGCCAGAAACCAACTACTTCAATAAAGACAAGTAGAGGATCGGTTCCGTAGCATTGATTAGAAGAGGGTTAAGGAGATTCCAATTTCAACCCACACTAATAAAAAAATCTTTAAGGGGGTGCGGGAATAGGGGGATAGGCTTGGGGGGGGGGTGCGGGAGTAGGGGACAGGCTTGGGGGGGTTTTGAGGGGTGCGGGAGTAGGGGGACAGGCTTGGGGGAGGGGTTAGGGGGGTGCAGGAATAAGGGACAGGCTTTCTACCCACCCCAAGCCTGTCCCCATATTCCCGCACCCCCCCAAAACCCCCCAAGCATGTCCCCTACTCCCGCACCCCCTTAAGGGAATACCGTAATTAAGGGAATACCGTAATTAAGGGAATACCGTAATTACATTTTGTCGAATTTTTTGGAGGGATACTGATTCCTTCACCACCTGAGTAGCCTAAATGAGAATCAGCTCTGCATGTAGCTTGGTTTGGAGACAGACAGAAGATACTCCATGTCAACCAAGGCATAATTATGACCTCCGTAAGAGAATAAACCCAAGGACGGTATTAATAAAACATAGTATATTTTTCACTTGTTCATAATAAAACATAGTATATTTTTCACTTGTTCATAATAAAACATAGTATATTTTTCACTTGTTCATAATAAAACATAGTATATTTTTCACTTGTTCATAATAAAACATAGTATATTTTTCACTTGTTCATAATAAAACATAGTATATTTTTCACTTGTTCATAATAAAACATAGTATATTTTTCACTTGTTCATAATAAAACATAGTATATTTTTCACTTGTTCATAATAAAACATAGTATATTTTTCACTTGTTCATAATAAAACATAGTATATTTTCCACTTGTTCATATTTTTTACATTACTGACCTCACCACATTGCATCAGACTCATTTCGATGCAGTGGACAAATAATTTTCTTATTCTTGAAAAATGTGTTTATATTGTGATTTAAAAGCAGTGCTAAGTTCATGTCATTGCCTTGAATGGACGCTTACCTACAAAGGCTTAACGTAGGATTGAACTTTACTTTGCTAAATACGACCCAGGTGCGTGGTTCGTTGCCATCACTCAGACGTCTTAGGACAACGCTCAAGTATTTCCCTTCGGACTCATTTAAACTTTTGTCGTTACGGTAAAACCGGGTTGTTGTCTGTGCTGGCCCTTCTTGAGTTACCTCCTTCCCTTCTCTCCTCCACCTACCTACCTCCTTCACTCAACTACCCACCACTACCACCACCATCACCCTCCTTCCCTTCTCTCCTCCACCTTCCTCCTTCACTCAACTACCCTCCACCACCACCACCATCACCCTCCTTCCCTTCTCTCCTCCACCTACCTCCTTCACTCAACTACCCACCACCACCACCCTCCTCGTTCTCTTCCTCCACACCCAAGTCCCCTCCACCACCACCACCACCCTCCTCGTTCTCTTCCTCCACACCCAAGTTCCCTCCACAATCACCACCACCCTCCTCGTTCTCTTCCTCCACACCCAAGTCCCCTCCACCACCACCCTCCTCGTTCTCTTCCTCCACACCCATGTCCCCTCCACCACCACCCTCCTCGTTCTCTTCCTCCACACACTCCAAGTCCCCTCCACCACCACCACCACCACCCTCCTCCTCGTTCTCTTCCTCCACACCCCCCAAGTCCCCTTCCACATCTTTCTCCACCTCTCAGACTTCCTTCCTCTTCCTCCCTCCCTCCAATTCTACTTCCCAATTCCACTCATGAATATATAAAATTCCCCACTGGGTTGATTTTAGCACCAGGTTCAAATGATTTTTTTACATGTTCTTTCCGTTTTACATCATCCCGTAAAGTAGGTCCTATTAATGAAAGAGGAAGAAAAAATACTGTTAATTGTGGGCCAGATGATAATTGTAAAACCCATTTTTTCATTACGAATAATAAATCTTTCTATTACAAAATTTTTCGAGGGAGTTTAATCATCATCATCATTAGCCTATCAACATATAACCCATTTCCCATTTTCTAAGTGTAAGTAAGGGAGTTAGTACCGTAGAATGTTGGTTAAATTGGAGCAACTAATTTCTCCATGATATTCCAAGAAGCAGGCCACTGTTATTATTATTATTGTTAATCTGGTCCTGTTTCCTGACATACTTTGGAAGAATCAAGGCACTCCAATGTATCAAAAGTATATTATCCCCTAAAACTTTATATTAACTATATATTGGGTTCTTTACATTCAGAGAATTGATAAATAGCGTCGACATTCAGGCCAAACAGAGTCAATTAAAAAAAAAAAAAAAAAAAAAAAAAAAAAAAATATAATAATAATAATAATGAAAATAATAATATAAAAATCACTGTCATCATCAATACTCCAGTTTCCATTTGTTCAAGGGATCGTGAGGCTAGTTTAGCGACATGTGTGAAAAGGAAACAGAACACAATCTTAAATACAAAGAACCCAGTGAAATGAGTCACGTACACAATCACTCCTCCTTTCAAGCCCACGAAATTTTCAGCTTCCCTCCACAAGTTCTTTCATCCACGAGGTAAGTTTTTTCACTTAGCCTTGGTGGAGGGAGCCATACCATGATCTGTCACGTGAAAACTGGGTTGCCAGCCCTAACGTACGCTGCTACTCCTTGTGAATTTCTTCCACTCTTGCCTATCATACACTAGTTAGGTTAGGTTAGGTTTGGTTAGGTTAGGTTAGGTTAGGTTAGGTTTGGTTTGGTTTGGTTAGGTTAGGTTAGGTTAGGTTAGGTTTGGTTAGGTTAGGTTAGGTTAGGTTAGGTTAGGTTTGGTTTGGTTAGGTTAGGTTAGGTTCTTTTGCCTCATTCTTACTTATTCTACTCTTTCTTACTCAATCACACACCATATCGTGCCAACTTCTCCTTGGTCTTCCCTCTGTTCTCTTCCCCTCAAAATCACTATAATACACCTTTATCACTACTTTTGTATCATACATTCTTTCCCCACTAAACCTTTCACCGATTTCAGTATATTTTACATTACAATTACAATTTATTACATTAACACGATGTTGTATAATACAACCTTAGTTAATGTTTCCAAATTCCACTCATACAACATCACAAAATATTATCCCCTTTCTTCCATCATCCTAGAGTGACTGTCGTCTGATTATTATGCAAAATCTGAAGAAACCAAGGAATGATTAATATAATTTGACATCTGAGGAAACCAAGGAGTAATTAATATCATTTGACATCTTTATAATACTATGCAATACAAAGTGTGTTATGTTTTCCATTCATGCACAATTCCAAAATGTTTCCCTTTCAAAATCATCCTAGATTATATATATTGTACTTGTGGTTTGATAATAATATTGAATTTATCTTTTGTTTCAGGTGAGGCGAACTCTTTAGAAGAACGTAATTGTGAGTAGCTGTATCAATAATATTCTTACTCATTGTTTTAGTATAGACACACACAGATATTAGTTGACCAGCGGACACCATAAGTAATATATGATTGCGTACAGTCACGAGCACTAATATGTATAGAGCTTTGGTTGAAGATTTGAACAGTCCAATTCAACAACGAACTAATTTCAATTGAGATTTTATTTACTGTCTATAGGTATTCGAAGCACACCTGGATATTTATTAGTGCTCATGACTGTACTGTACATACGTGAATGTGTGTAAATGAATGAATGCATTTTATATAAGTTGCGTATGGTGATGAAAACCCATAATGGTATTTTTAATATGAACTAGCGAGGGTTATCTAGTTGGCGACTGAAGCCCGAGAAGTAAAAATGAATGTATGCAAATAAGAATAAATGTATATTATAAGACTTGCTTACTTCTCTTGAATGAATATTTGGAAAAGGCAGAAAGAGGACAGCTGGAGGCCTGGAAAACCCTGTAAGACAATAGAGAAAGATACAGAAAGGAGGGAAAAGAAATATGAAGGAAATAGAAGAAATGGAGGGCTATTTAAAGATGGAAATTACTCGGGTCTGAAGGGGCGCCAAAAATATTTAAGTACTGTTCATATCACTGCTGGCACTATCACACTCCTTGACACTGGGCATGTATATAAAATGGCACTGATGATAAATTTAGACTGACTTGTATGCCATAGTCACGAACGAATGCTAATGATAACCTTGGTGTCAGCGGGCTAGAAACTATATTTACCTTGACATTCCTATGGGCCAAGTAAGTAGGTTGCTACGTTGCCCTCTAATCAGTCCCAAGAAAATATATCTCCTTCTCGTATACAGAAGTGGTCTATTTCCTAACACCTTTTGGAGGAATCAGTAGCACTCCAATTCTCCCAGAGCAAATAATCCCCTCGACTTTTAGCCTTAGAGTGTAAGAGTAAACAACACGAAGAAAACAGCAGGGTGGGACAATGGCCGTATTGTTTATTCATCCCGATAGCAAAAAGAAAACACACATACGATATTCACTTTTTACTTTTACGTACACTCGCAATCCAAAATATGTATCCAGGCTTGCGATTATTAAACGATTATTAAACGAGCTCCAGCAAGTATGAAAAAGGATAAGCATTGTAACTGGTTCACTAGTATGTCTAATGATTCGAAACTTCAACAAGACCTGAATACAAATTTTGGATTGCGAGTGTAAAGTACATAACATACCCACGCTACAAGCACACATTGCCCACTCTATACACACAAAGAATGCTCATTCTATACGCACAGGGTGCTCACTTATACTCATACGATGCTCACTCAATGCTTACACGGCATGATCACTGTACACACACACACATACACACACACACACACACACACAGTATCAACAGCATCACTGTAGGCTGCACACATATGTCCACATCCCCACTCAACACGTATATCGTAAAAACCTTTCAACTGCATCACACACACACACACACTCCCTTTATACTGGCCTTACTGCACGCAGACACACACACACACTTCCTGTACTCTACACACGCCTTCCTGCACACACACACACACACACACACAAAACCCACTACACATGAAACAACCTCTCGTCTTTATTTCATTTTTAGTGTTGTACTATTGATTTAATAATACGACACTAAAAATCTTATAGCCTATGCCCGAGAAAATACAACTTGTCAACTCTGGAACAGCCTCCCCCCCCCCCACCCCCCGCTGTCCAACACACTATGTGCCATCTGTTTGGGGGAGGTGGAGGTGGGGAGGTAGAGTAGTGGTGTGTGTGTGTGTTTGTGTGAGTGTGTTTGTGTGTGTCGCCAGTCAGGCTGCTTCGATTTACCTGTTCGAATACTTACGAGAATTATAAAGCATTATAAAGATGACACTAGTAGTTGTTTTAACTGACTATATATACGTATTGCATAATCGCATACATATGGTACACTCGCAATCCAAAATATGTATCCAGCTTGCTTCGACTAGCCTGATCGAGTATTAACCGAGCTCAAGCAAATATGAAACAGGATAAGCGTTGTATATAATTGGTTCACTAGTATATACGTCAAATGATTCGAAACTTCAACAAGACCTGGATACAAATTTTGGATTGCGAGTGGACCTATGCACGATTTGGCTATACGTTTGCACAGGAACAAACAGCCATTAGTACACTTTAAGAGAACGAGAACATAAACAAACACATGTACAAACACCATCGCCAAACAACAGAGCTAGCACAGTTACAAACGCCCAAACATGTTGTGTGAGAGAGAGAGAGAGAGAGAGAGAGAGAGAGAGAGAGAGAGAGAGAGAGAGAGATTCCATATCAGTGCATGATAATTATAGCCTAGAAGAGATATAACCCATACAAATTTACAGCAAAAATGTACTGAGAGAGAGAGAGAGAGAGAGAGAGAGAGAGAGAGAGAGAGAGAGAGAGAGAGAGAGAGAGAGAGAGATAGCTTCCATATCAGTGCATATAGCCTAGAAGAGACATAGCCCATAGAAATTTACAGCAATAATGTACTGAGAGAGAGAGAGAGAGAGAGAGAGAGAGAGAGAGAGAGAGAGAGAGAGAGAGAGAGAGAGATAGCTTCCATATCAGTGCATATAGCCTAGAAGAGACATAGCCCATAGAAATTTACAGCAATAATGTACTGAGAGAGAGAGAGAGAGAGAGAGAGAGAGAGAGAGAGAGAGAGAGAGAGAGAGAGAGAGAGAGAGATAGCTTCCATATCAGTGCATATAGCTTAGAAGAGACATAGCCCATAGAAATTTACAGCAATAATGTACTGGTATTGAGAGAGAGAGAGAGAGAGAGAGAGAGAGAGAGAGAGAGAGAGAGAGAGGATTACCGTATGGCCCAAACACAATAGAAACAAAGTAGACTAAGAAAGAGTTTATGTAGCATCCGTTCTCCTGTTGTCCTAAGCAGTGAATAGATACATATACTCCATTTATCTCTTCTTCTAAATAATATCAACACACATTATACTTCAGTGCTTATTGTGTGTTACAGATGAGTAGCCTACACTCGCAATCCAAAATATGTATATCCAGGTCTTGTTGTTGAAGTTTAGAATCATTTGACATACTGCTGGTGAACCAATTACAACGCTTATCCTGTTTCATATTTGCTTGAGCTCGCTTAATTAATGCTCGATCAGGCTATTCGAAACAAGCCTGGATACATATTTTGGATTGCGAGTGTACAGTACCTCGTGTAATTTGTATTGGATTATATTGCAAGAAATTAATTGAGGGATTCTGTACAATTTAGCATGTTAATCAAATAATGGTGTACAGATTTATATAATATTTGGTGTATCCGTACTTCTTTTTTGGATTTAGAATGATAGTCAAAATGTTAAGTTAGTAAGGGAACTAGTAAATATAAATGAAGAATAGTGCCTCTTAATTAAGGTAGAACTGATTTGTAGCTTAGTAGTTTGGAGGAATTCATAGCACTCCATTCCTCCCACATAACATACAACAGTCGCGGTCAAATATAATTATCACCCATATAGGGATAACTCACGTAAGATTTTGACAGCTTCCCTCTGTTCCTTAGCTGATAAACTTCCAATAAATGGGTTAAGTACCATCGTTTAATATAATACAAGTAGCTACAGACTACTTAAAACAATAACATTATAATTTGTGAACATGAAAACATTAGACAGCAAATTGTTGAATCATATGTGGATGATTATTATTGACCACGACTGTACACCATAGCCTCTTTCTGTGAGTAGGGTATCCGTTTTGTAGCTTACTTTGGAGGAATCAATAGCCTTAACTTTCTAGCACTCCGACGTAGCAGAATCTGTAAAAATATCTACAACATTGCAATAAGAATATTTTCCACGTTATTGAAGGTTGTGTGTGTATGAAATGTTGACCAAGAGTAAACGGTGAAGTGTGTCATTGTGCATGCATGACGGTCAATCAGCCATGCATGACGCTGATGCTCTCTCTCTCTCTCTCTCTCTCTCTCTCTCTCTCTCTCTCTCTCTCTCTCTCTCTCTCTCTCTCTCTCTCTCTCTCTCTCTCTCTCCTTCCCACTTCCCCCTCTACTCTCTCTCTCTCTCTCTCCTTCCTTCCCACTTCCCCCTCTACTCTCTCTCTCTCCTTCCTTCCCACTTCCCCTCTACTCTCTCTCTCTCTCTCTCTCTCTCTCTCTCTCTCCTCTCTCTCTCTCTCTCTCTCTCTCTCTCTCTCTCTCTCTCTCTCTCTCTCTCTCTCCTACCCACTTCCCCCTCTACGTTCTCTGCCTGATTAACATGCAAATCAGCACCGCTTCACAGAGATTCAAAGACCCTTCTCAAGTTTCATTGTGATTCATTGTTCGGGAAACAAAACCTTCATTATACTACGAGGACCAACATTGGCCCTGCCTTGCCTGAATACTGTTAAAGTGAGGCTCGGGTTGGTAAATCTTTAAGGGGGTGCGGGGGGGTTTTGAGGGGGTGCGGCGGGAGTAGGGGGATCAGGCTGGTGGGGGGGGGTTAGGAGGGGTGCCGGAATAGGGGACAGGCTTTCTACCCACCCCAAGCCTGTCCCCTATTCCTGCACTCCCCCCCCCTGCCCCCCCCCCAAGACTGTCCCCTACTCCCGCACCCCCTCAAGGGTTTTAGCACCCCTTTGGTTTCAGCCACTCCCTTTCAATTCTTCAGCTGTCCTTCCGTTCAGGCCTGTACAGCCACAATCAAATAACCACCGACACATTCCTTTCATTGTGCAAATAAATCAGTATCATATCAAAATATAATTATCATACAACACGTTACGTCATTTCAAATCCTTCATTTATTATTATGAGGTGCTGCAAATTCATACAGGTGTTGTTCTTTATTACCAAGATATTTACTACGATGGAAGGAAAGTGTTGGTGGATATTTGATTGTGGCTGTACCTACATGGTCTGTCAGGCCTAGGGCGGTCTTTTTCATTATCAAATAATTTTTAGTGGTAAATTGGAGGGCTTCTGATTCCTTCAAAAGTTACAGTTAAAGAGGATTGTCTGTTTATTTTTGTCAAATTAGAGGGTTACTGATGTCTCCTCTAATTTTGCCTGCGGGAAACAGACTACAGTATACCGGTACTCGATGTTTTGTTTTCATCTGTGCTCATTACATTTCTTGGTTATTATCCGTATATGTGGCGCTATCTAAAATATGTTATTACAATCTTTCTTTGAATTTTGGTATGTGTAATGCAATTCAAGACAAATAACTGATACATACAAACATTATTTTGAATGTATATAGGACAAGAAACCTGTATCTAAATGTCATATGACATTGAAGGAAATGGGTGCATTTTCACCACGATAAAATAAAACTCGCTGTAAGTTGGTTCTTGACATAGTCTGGAGGAATCGACAGTCATTCAATAAGTGTCCCTAGCAGATTATTCCCTTAAGGTGGTAATTCTTTTTTGGTACATTGGAGTGCCTTGATTCCTCCAAAATATGCTAGGAAACAGGACCAGATGAATAAAAAATAATGGTGTTCTGTTGCTTGGAATAGTTTGAAAGATTAAGTTGTTCCAGATTTACCAACACAAAACTTTCCCCACTGATTCCTCCAAGCTATACCACACAACAGGCATTCCTTGTATATTTATTACTTTGCTTCACAGTTTTGGAGGATTCGGTTACTAAATTCCTAGTCATTGGTCACTTATGGGCGCGTCCACATGTATGCTCAAACATGGGCTTACAACATGTCAGCAATATATTACCAATGAGGCTTGTGAACTGTTGTGTCCAGATATCATACTCACAGCTATGGTTGAGATGATTCTGGCAGCACCGACTGGACGAGTCATTGGCAACACTTCCACATATGTGTTGGAACAAGTGGTCCGAAGATATAAACAACACATTCACGAATAATCTGTAAGCTTGTTGTAAATTGTTTTGTCCATATATTATTGTTGTCAGCATGCACCCTTGTAGACTGG
>JAWQEG010008909.1:10000-12500 GCA_033782935.1 Petrolisthes cinctipes
TAACCTCAAACCTAACCTAACCTAACCTCAAACCTAACCTAACCTAACCTAACGTCAAACCTAACCTAACCTAACCTCAAACCTAACCTAACCTAACCTAACCTCAAACCTAACCTAACCTAACCAAACCTCAAACCTAACCTAACCTAACCTAACCTCAAACCTAACCTAACCTAACCTAACCTCAAACCTAACCTAACCTAACCTAACCTCAAACCTAACCTAACCTCAAACCTAACCTCAAACCTAACCTAACCTCAAAACCTAACCTAACCTAACCTAACCTCAAACCTAACCTAACCTAACCTACTTCAAACCTAACCTAACCTAACCTAACCTCAAACCTAACCTAACCTAACCTCAAACCTAACCTAACCTAACCTCAAACCTAACCTAACCTAACCTAACCTCAAACCTAACCTAACCTAACCTAAACTCAAACCTAACCTAACCTAACCTAACCTCAAACCTAACCTAACATAACCTCAAACCTAACCTAACCTAACGCCAAACCTCAAACCTAACCTAACCTAACCTAACCTTAAGACCTAACCTAACTTTCAAACCTAACCTAACCTAACCTAACCTCAAAGCCTAACCTAACCTAACCTAACATAACCTAACCTAACCTAACCTAACCTAACCTCACATAACCTCAAACCTAACCTCACATAACCTCAAACCTAACATCACATAACCTCAAACCTAACCTCACATAACCTCAAACCTAACCTCAAATAACCTCAAACCTAACCTCACATAACCTCAAACCTAACCTCACATAACCTCAAACCTAACCTCACATAACCTCAAACCTAACCTCACATAACCTCAAACCTAACTTCACATAACCTCAAACCTAACCTCACATAACCTTAAACCTAACCTCACATAACCTCAAACCTAACCTCACATAACCTCAAACCTAACCTCACATAACCTCAAACCTAACCTCACATAACCTCAAACCTAACCTCACATAACCTCAAACCTAACCTCACATAACTTTAAACCTAACCTCACATAACCTCAAACCTAACCTCACATAACCTCAAACCTAACCTCACATAACTTCAAACCTAACCTCACATAACCTCAAACCTAACCTCACATAACCTCAAACCTAACCTCACATAACCTCAAACCTAACCTCACATAACTTCAAACCTAACCTCACATAACCTCAAACCTAACCTCACATAACCTCAAACCTAACCCCTCAAACCTAACCTCACATAACCTCAAACCTAACCTCACATAAACTCAAACCTAACCTCACATATCCTCAAACCTAACCTCACATAACCTCAAACCTAACCTCACATAACCTCAAACCTAACCTCACCTAACCTCAAACCTAACCTAACCCAACCTAACCTAACCTCAAACCTAACCTAACCTAACCTCAGACCAAACCTAACCTAACCTAACCTCACCTAACCACAAACCTAACCTAACCAACCTAACCTAACCTCAAACCTAACCTCACCTAACCTCAAACCTAACCAAACCCAACCTAACCTAACCTCAAACCTAACCTAACCTAACCTCAGACCAAACCTAACCTAACCTAACCTCACCTAACCACAAACCTAACCTAACCCAACCTAACCTAACCTCAAACCTAACCTAACCTAACCTAACCTCAAACCTAACCTAACCTAACTTCAAACCTAACCTAACCTAACCTAACCTCAAACCTAACCTAACCTAACCTCAAACCTAACCTAACCTAACCTCAAACCTAACCTAACCTAACCTAACCTCAAACCTAACCTAACCTAACCTAACCTCAAACCTAACCTAACCTAACCTAACCTCAACCTAACCTAACCTAACCTAACCTAACCTCAAACCTAACCTAACCTAACCAAACCTCAAACCTAACCTAACCTAACCTAACCTTAAACCTAACCTAACCTAACCTCAAACCTAACCTAACCTAACCTAACCTCAAACCTAACCTAACCTAACCTCAAACCTAACCTAACCTAACCTAACCTCAAACCTAACCAAACCTCAAACCTAACCTAACCTAACCTAACCTCAAACCTAACCTAACCTAACCTCAAACCTAACCTAACCTAACCTCAAACCTAACCTAACCTAACCTAATCTCAAACCTAACCTAACCTAACCTAACCTCAAACCTAACCTAACCTAACCTAACCTCAAACCTAACCTAACCTAACCTAACCTCAAACCTAACCTAACCTAACCTAACCTCAAACCTAACCTAACCTAACCTAACCTCAAACCTAACCTAACCTAACCTAACGTCAAACCTAACCTAACCTAACCTCAAACCTAACCTAACCTAACCTAACCTCAAACCTAACCTAACCTAACCAAACCTCAAACCTAACCTAACCTAACCTAACCTCAAACCTAACCAAACCTAACCTAACCTCAAACCTAACCTAACCTAACCTAACCTCAAACCTAACCTAACCTAACCTCAAACCTAACCTAACCTAACCTCAAACCTAACCTAACCTAA
>JAWQEG010008909.1:15000-22568 GCA_033782935.1 Petrolisthes cinctipes
CTAACCAAACCTCAAACCTAACCTAACCTAACCTAACCTTAAACCTAACCTAACCTAACCTCAAACCTAACCTAACCTAACCTCAAACCTAACCTAACCTAACCTAACATAACCTAACCTAACATAACCTAACCTCACATAACCTCAAACCTAACCTCACATAACCTCAAACCTAACCTCACATAACCTCAAACCTAACCTCACATAACCTCAAACCTAACCTCACATAACCTCAAACCTAACCTCACATAAACTCAAACCTAACCTCACATAACCTCAAACCTAACCTCACATAACCTCAAACCTAACCTCACATAACTTTAAACCTAACCTCACATAACCTCAAACCTAACCTCACATAACCTCAAACCTAACCTCACATAACCTCAAACCTAACCTCACATAACCTCAAACCTAACCTCACATAACCTCAAAATTAACCTCACATAACTTTAAACCTAACCTCACATAACCTCAAACCTAACCTCACATAACCTCAAACCTAACCTCACATAACTTCAAACCTAACCTCACATAACCTCAAACCTAACCTCACATAACCTCAAACCTAACCTCACATAACCTCAAACCTAACCTCACATAACTTCAAACCTAACCTCACATAACCTCAAACCTAACCTCACATAACCTCAAACCTAACCTCACATAACCTCAAACCTAACCTCACATAACCTCAAACCTAACCTCACATAACCTCAAACCTAACCTCACATAAACTCAAACCTAACCTTACATATCCTCAAACCTAACCTCACATAACCTCAAACCTAACCTCACATAACCTCAAACCTAACCTCACCTAACCTCAAACCTAACCTAACCCAACCTAACCTAACCTCAAACCTAACCTAACCTAACCTCAGACCAAACCTAACCTAACCTAACCTCACCTAACCACAAACCTAACCTAACCCAACCTAACCTAACCTCAAACCTAACCTAACCTAACCTAACCTCAAACCTAACCTAACCTAACTTCAAACCTAACCTAACCTAACCTAACCTCAAACCTAACCTAACCTAACCTCAAACCTAACCTAACCTAACCTCAAACCTAACCTAACCTAACCTAACCTCAAACCTAACCTAACCTAACCTAACCTCAAACCTAACCTAACCTAACCTAACCTCAAACCTAACCTAACCTAACCTAACCTCAAACCTAACCTAACCTAACCAAACCTCAAACCTAACCTAACCTAACCTAACCTTAAACCTAACCTAACCTAACCTCAAACCTAACCTAACCTAACCTCAAACCTAACCTAACCTAACCTAACCTCAAACCTAACCTAACCTAACCTAACCTCAAACCTAACCTAACCTCAAACCTAACCTAACCTAACCTAACCTCAAACCTAACCTAACCTAACCTCAAACCTAACCTAACCTAACCTAATCTCAAACCTAACCTAACCTAACCTAACCTCAAACCTAACCTAACCTAACCTAACCTAAAACCTAACCTAACCTAACCTAACCTCAAACCAAACCTAACCTAACCTAACCTCAAACCTAACCTAACCTAACCTAACCTCAAACCTAACCTAACCTAACCTAACGTCAAACCTAACCTAACCTAACCTCAAACCTAACCTAACCTAACCTAACCTCAAACCTAACCTAACCTAACCAAACCTCAAACCTAACCTAACCTAACCTAACCTCAAACCTAACCTAACCTAACCTAACCTCAAACCTAACCTAACCTAACCTCAAACCTAACCTAACTTCAAACCTAACCTAACCTAACCTAACCTCAAACCTAACCTAACCTAACCTAACTTCAAACCTAACCTAACCTAACCTAACCTCAAACCTAACCTAACCTAACCTCAAACCTAACCTAACCTAACCTAACCTCAAACCTAACCTAACCTAACCTCAAACCTAACCTAACCTAACCTAACCTCAAACCTAACCTAACCTAACCTCAAACCTAACCTAACCTAACCAAACCTCAAACCTAACCTAACCTAACCTAACCTTAAACCTAACCTAACCTAATTCAAACCTAACCTAACCTAACCTAACCTCAAACCTAACCTAACCTAACCTAACATAACCTAACCTAACCTAACCTAACCTAACCTCACATAACCTCAAACCTAACCTCACATAACCTCAAACCTAACCTCACATAACCTCAAACCTAACCTCACATAACCTCAAACCTAACCTCACATAACCTCAAACCTAACCTCACATAACCTCAAACCTAACCTCACATAACCTCAAACCTTACCTCACATAACCTCAAACCTAACCTCACATAACCTCAAACCTAACCTCACATAACCTCAAACCTAACCTCACATAACCTCAAACCTAACCTCACATAACCTTAAACCTAACCTCACATAACCTCAAACCTAACCTCACATAACCTCAAACCTAACCTCACATAACCTCAAACCTAACCTTACATAACCTCAAACCTAACCTCACATAACCTCAAACCTAACCTCACATAACTTTAAACCTAACCTCACATAACCTCAAACCTAACCTCACATAACCTCAAACCTAACCTCACATAACTTCAAACCTAACCTCACATAACCTCAAACCTAACCTCACATAACCTCAAACCTAACCTCACATAACCTCAAACCAAACCTCACATAACTTCAAACCTAACCTCACATAACCTCAAACCTAACCTCACATAACCTCAAACCTAACCTCACATAACCTCAAACCTAACCTCACATAACCTCAAACCTAACCTCACATAAACTCAAACCTAACCTCACATATCCTCAAACCTAACCTCACATAACCTCAAACCTAACCTCACATAACCTCAAACCTAACCTCACCTAACCTCAAACCTAACCTAACCCAACCTAACCTAACCTCAAACCTAACCTAACCTAACCTCAGACCAAACCTAACCTAACCTAACCTCACCTAACCACAAACCTAACCTAACCCAACCTAACCTAACCTCAAACCTAACCTAACCTAACCTAACCTCAAACCTAACCTAACCTAACTCAAACCTAACCTAACCTAACCTAACCTCAAACCTAACCTAACCTAACCTCAAACCTAACCTAACCTAACCTCAAACCTAACCTAACCTAATCTAACCTCAAACCTAACCTAACCTAACCTAACCTCAAACCTAACCTAACCTAACCTAACCTCAAACCTAACCTAACCTAACCTAACCTCAAACCTAACCTAACCTAACCAAACCTCAAACCTAACCTAACCTAACCTTAAACCTAACCTAACCTAACCTCAAACCTAACCTAACCTAACCTAACCTCAAACCTAACCTAACCTAACCTAACCTCAAACCTAACCTAACCTAACCTAACCTCAAACCTAACCTAACCTCAAACCTAACCTAACCTAACCTAACCTCAAACCTAACCTAACCTAACCTCAAACCTAACCTAACCTAACCTAATCTCAAACCTAACCTAACCTAACCTAACCTCCAACCTAACCTAACCTAACCTAACCTCAAACCTAACCTAACCTAACCTAACCTCAAACCTAACCTAACCTAACCTAACCTCAAACCTAACCTAACCTAACCTAACCTCAAACCTAACCTAACCTAACCTAACGTCAAACCTAACCTAACCTAACCTCAAACCTAACCTAACCTAACCTAACCTCAAACCTAACCTAACCTAAACAAACCTCAAACCTAACCTAACCTAACCTAACCTCAAACCTAACCTAACCTAACCTAACCTCAAACCTAACCTAACCTAACCTAACCTCAAACCTAACCTAACCTCAAACCTAACCTAACCTAACCTAACCTCAAACCAAACCTAACCTAACCTAACTTCAAACCTAACCTAACCTAACCTAACCTCAAACCTAACCTAACCTAACCTCAAACCTAACCTAACCTAACCTAACCTCAAACCTAACCTAACCTAACCTAACCTCAAACCTAACCTAACCTAACCTAACCTCAAACCTAACCTAACCTAACCTCAAACCTAACCTAACCTAACCAAACCTCAAACCTAACCTAACCTAACCTAACCTAAACCTAACCTAACCTAACCTCAAACCTAACCTAACCTAACCTCAAACCTAACCTAACCTAACCTAACCTCAAACCTAACCTAACCTAACCTAACCTCAAACCTAACCTAACCTAACCTAACCTCAAACCTAACCTAACCTCAAACCTAACCTAACCTAACCTAACCTCAAACCTAACCTAACCTAACCTCAAACCTAACCTAACCTAACCTAACCTCAAACCTAACCTAACCTAACCTAACCTCAAACCTAACCTAACCTAACCTAACCTCAAACCTAACCTAACCTAACCTAACCTCAAACCTAACCTAACCTAACCTCAAACCTAACCTAACCTAACCAAACCTCAAACCTAACCTAACCTAACCTAACCTTAAACCTAACCTAACCTAAACTCAAACCTAACCTAACCTAACCTAACCTCAAACCTAACCTAACCTAACCTAACATAACCTAACCTAACCTAACCTAACCTAACCTAACCTCACATAACCTCAAACCTAGCCTCACATAACCTCAAACCTAACCTCACATAACCTCAAACCTAACCTCACATAACCTCAAACCTAACCTCACATAACCTCAAACCTAACCTCACATAACCTCAAACCTAACCTCACATAACCTCAAACCTAACCTCACATAACCTCAAACCTAACCTCACATAACCTCAAACCTAACCTCACATAACCTCAAACCTAACCTCACATAACCTCAAACCTAACCTCACATAACCTTAAACCTAACCTCACATAACCTCAAACCTAACCTCACATAACCTCAAACCTAACCTCACATAACCTCAAACCTAACCTCACATAACCTCAAACCTAACCTCACATAACCTCAAACCTAACCTCACATAACTTTAAACCTAACCTCACATAACCTCAAACCTAACCTCACATAACCTCAAACCTAACCTCACATAACTTCAAACCTAACCTCACATAACCTCAAACCTAACCTCACATAACCTCAAACCTAACCTCACATAACCTCAAACCTAACCTCACATAACTTCAAACCTAACCTCACATAACCTCAAACCTAACCTCACATAACCTCAAACCTAACCTCACATAACCTCAAACCTAACCTCACATACCCTCAAACCTAACCTCACATAACCTCAAACCTAACCTCACATAAACTCAAACCTAACCTCACATATCCTCAAACCTAACCTCACATAACCTCAAACCTAACCTCACATAACCTCAAACCTAACCTCACCTAACCTCAAACCTAACCTAACCCAACCTAACCTAACCTCAAACCTAACCTAACCTAACCTCAGACCAAACCTAACCTAACCTAACCTCACCTAACCACAAACCTAACCTAACCCAACCTAACCTAACCTCAAACCTAACCTAACCTAACCTAACCTCAAACCTAACCTAACCTAACTTCAAACCTAACCTAACCTAACCTAACCTCAAACCTAACCTAACCTAACCTCAAACCTAACTTAACCTAACCTCAAACCTAACCTAACCTAACCTAACCTCAAACCTAACCTAACCTAACCTAACCTAAAACCTAACCTAACCTAACCTAACCTCAAACCTAACCTAACCTAACCTAACCTCAAACCTAACCTAACCTAACCAAACCTCAAACCTAACCTAACCTAACCTAACCTTAAACCTAACCTAACCTAACCTCAAACCTAACATAACCTAACCTAACCTCAAACCTAACCTAACCTAACCTAACCTCAAACCTAACCTAACCTAACCTAACCTCAAACCTAACCTAACCTCAAACCTAACCTAACCTAACCTAACCTCAAACCTAACCTAACCTAACCTAATCTCAAACCTAACCTAACCTAACCTAATCTCAAACCTAACCTAACCTAACCTAACCTCAAACCTAACCTAACCTAACCTAACCTCAAACCTAACCTAACCTAACCTAACCTCAAACCTAACCTAACCTAACCTAACCTCAAACCTAACCTAACCTAACCTAACCTCAAACCTAACCTAACCTAACCTAACGTCAAACCTAACCTAACCTAACCTCAAACCTAACCTAACCTAACCTAACCTCAAACCTAACCTAACCTAACCAAACCTCAAACCTAACCTAACCTAACCTAACCTCAAACCTAACCTAAACTAACCTAACCTCAAACCTAACCTAACCTAACCTAACCTCAAACCTAACCTAACCTAACCTAACCTCAAACCTAACCTAACCTAACCTCAAACCTAACCTAACCTAACCTAACCTCAAACCTAACCTAACCTAACCTAACGTCAAACCTAACCTAACCTAACCTCAAACCTAACCTAACCTAACCTCAAACCTAACCTAACCTAACCTAACCTCAAACCTAACCTAACCTAACCTAACCTCAAACCTAACCTAACCTAACCTCAAACCTAACCTAACCTAACCTAACCTCAAACCTAACCTAACCTAACCTAACCTCAAACCTAACCTAACCTAACCTCAAACCTAACCTAACCTAACCAAACCTCAAACCTAACCTAACCTAACCTAACCTTAAACCTAACCTAACCTAACCTCAAACCTAACCTAACCTAACCTAACCTCAAACCTAACCTAACCTAACCTAACATAACCTAACCTAACCTAACCTAACCTAACCTAACCTAACCTCACATAACCTCAAACCTAACCTCACAAAACCTCAAACCTAACCTCACATAACCTCAAACCTAACCTCACATAACCTCAAACCTAACCTCACATAACCTCAAACCTAACCTCACATAACCTCAAACCTAACCTCACATAACCTTAAACCTAACCTCACATAACCTCAAACCTAACCTCACATAACCTCAAACCTAACCTCACATAACCTCAAACCTAACCTCACATAACCTCAAACCTAACCTCACATAACCTCAAACCTAACCTCACATAACTTTAAACCTAACCTCACATAACCTCAAACCTAACCTCACATAACCTCAAACCTAACCTCACATAACTTCAAACCTAACCTCACATAACCTCAAACCTAACCTCACATAACCTCAAACCTAACCTCACATAACCTCAAACCTAACCTCACATAACTTCAAACCTAACCTCACATAACCTCAAACCTACCCTCACATAACCTCAAACCTAACCTCACATAACCTCAAACCTAACCTCACATAACCTCAAACCTAACCTCACATAACCTCAAACCTAACCTCACATAAACTCAAACCTAACCTCACATATCCTCAAACCTAACCTCACATAACCTCAAACCTAACCTCACATAACCTCAAACCTAACCTCACCTAACCTCAAACCTAACCTAACCCAACCTAACCTAACCTCAAACCTAACCTAACCTAACCTCAGACCAAACCTAACCTAACCTAACCTCACCTAACCACAAACCTAACCTAACCCAACCTAACCTAACCTCAAACCTAACCTAACCTAACCTAACCTCAAACCTAACCTAACCTAACTTCAAACCTAACCTAACCTAACCTAACCTCAAACCTAACCTAACCTAACCTCAAACCTAACCTAACCTAACC
>JAWQEG010008910.1:0-22631 GCA_033782935.1 Petrolisthes cinctipes
GGTGGGGGGGTGGGGGTGGGGTGATTGGGGAAAAGAGAGGATGAAGGGGAAGGGATATGGGGTGTGGGGATGGGGTGGGGAGATTGGGGAAAAGAAGAAGATGAAGGGGAAAGGATATGGGGTGGGTGGGGGGTGGGGGTGATTGAGGGAAAGGGAAATGATGGAGGAGAGATGAAGGGGAAGGGATGTGGAGTGGGGATGGGGTGGGGAGATTAGGAAAAAGGAAATGATGGAGGAGAGATGAAGGAAGAGTTGTGGGGTGGGAGGAGAAGGGGGATATGATGGAGGAAAGGATGTAGGGGAAGTGTTGAGGGGGGAAAGGTAGGGACATGAGGGGGATGGAGATATGGTGGAGGAAGGGAGAGGATGAAGGGGGATGGAGAGATGGTGGAGGAGGAGAGAGGATGAAGGGGGATGGAGAGATGGTGGAGGAGGGAGAGGATGAAGGGGGATGAGAGATGGTGGAGGAGGGGAGAGGATGAAGGGGGATGGAGAGATGGTGGAGAGTGGGAGAGGATGAAGGGGGATGGAGAGATGGTGGGAGAGGGGGAGAGGATGAAGGGGGATGGAGAGATGGTGGAGGAGGGGAGAGGATGAAGGGGGGATGGAGAGATGGTGGAGGAGGAGAGAGGATGAAGGGGGAGGGTAATGGGGAGTGGGTTGATGATGGAGGAGGGGATGAAGGAAATAGGTTTTGGGGAGGGGAGGGGGGAGGGTAGGGAGAAGGGGAGGTGATGGAGGAAGCTAAGGGGAAGAAAGCGTAAGGGGAGAAGGTGGAAATGAAACAAGTATTGGAACAGGAGGGGGAAATAATTGAGGGAAGAGAAGGGAAGGAGCATAAGGGAAGGGGACACACACACACACACAGGCAATATGCATGCCCACTCGGCTCGCTAAAGCAATTCATCTAAAGGAAATGGCTACCAAGCTGTCCAAACAACCCTCTACTCTCTCTCTCCTCTCTCTCTCTGTGTGTGTACTCTCCTTTCCTCCCTCTCTCTCGCTCTACCCTCCATTCCTCCCACTCCCATCTCTCTCTCTCTCTCTCTCTCTCTCTCTCTCTCTCACAAACCCTGGCCAAGAGATACAAGGAAGGGACCTTTATGTTAGACACCTCCAAAAATAAAACAGTGACCGTCCGTGGTAGTGTAGCCTCCCTCCCACGGGCCTCACCACAGAAAACGGCCAAACTCCATCACCTCTGACGTCACGTATGTAAACAAACGAGAAGGCTGCACCGCTACCATTACTTTTTTTACTTACTATACTTCTTGTCACGGCAAAAGAAAAAAGAAAATTGTGTAAATATTTCTGACGTTTGTGGGAAATTTGAATAATAATAATAATAATATAAATTGCCAGGGATAGTTTATAGACACGTAAAAAGCACTCATGTAACATTATCAAAAGTTATTATTGAGATATGGAAAACGAACGTAGGTTTGAGATGGAGTCATATGTTATCGCTCGACATTCACTTTATGACGGAATATCTCTCTCTCTCTCTCTCTCTCTCTCTCTCTCTCTCTCTCTCTCTCAGCAGTGTGGTCCACGAACTGACAGACTGGCAAATAACTGACAGGCAGACTTGTTGACAAACTGATTGACTGACATATAGACAGACTGGCGGAACGAAATGACTGACTGACTGACTAACTAACTGATCTGAGATATTAATTAAGTGTCTGAAGTTAGAGACACACATTCAGGCAATTTTTATATAACCAATTACCCAATTAAAAAGTTTAACAAAAAATAAAAAAAAATAAAAATATATATCATACCATAGGGAAATAAACAAAATGAAGAATAACGTAGTATAAAAAGAAAGAGTAATTATAGAAAAAGAACAAAAGAAGAAAGGGAAAAAAATGCAAAAAAAAAGGGTATGGCAAATGGACAAGGAGAAAGGGATTAAAAGAGAAAGAGAAAATGGAGAGAGAAAGAGAGAGAGAGGGGAGGGGGGAAGTGAGAGGAAGAGAGATGAAAAATAACGGAGCAATACACACGCACACACACACACTCACACACACACAGATGCACACAAGTATACATACGCACACACACACACACACATACAGATTGCACACAATAGCAGAATAACTGAAATACATGCACTAAAACACACACACAAACACTAACTTGAAACACACACACAGACACACACAAACTGAAGCACACACAATAAAAACACAACACACATACAAATTGAAACACTCACAAACTGAAACCCACTCACAGACACAGCCTAACTGAAACACACACACACACACAAATTGAAACACTCACAAACTGAAACACACACACACAGACACAGCCTACTGAAACACACACACACACACACACACCGGACCAAACCAATTTCCATGGCAAAACGCCTGTGTCGACTCGAAATGAAAAAGACCCCTCTTAATTCCTCAACACACGCTGAAAAAAAAAAAAAAAAAAAAACAGGAGGAGAGAGAGAGAGAGAGAGAGAGAGAGAGAGAGAGAGAGAGAGAAACGGCGGATGGAATAAAAGGCATCCCCGCTCAGCCGTAGAAAGTAAACGACAACAACAGCAACAACAAACAACGAGAACAACAACAATAGTGGTCCCATGCAGTATACGGTAAACTCTTTTTATCGGAAGGACACGATTATATAGGCTCAATGGCTAGCCGTACTCTCCCCCCTCCCACCCCCCCCCCCTCCCTT
This sequence comes from Petrolisthes cinctipes, assembly GCA_033782935.1. NCBI lineage: Eukaryota > Metazoa > Arthropoda > Malacostraca > Decapoda > Porcellanidae > Petrolisthes > Petrolisthes cinctipes. The sequence goes on from JAWQEG010008910.1 coordinate 2,698, forward strand.
TCTCGTCTCTCTCTCTCTGTTTATATTTATTTATTTATTTATTTATTTGACTGTGTGTGTACGTGAGTAGATATGGGGAGCTTTATTTGTGGATATTATATTTTTATTGCTATTATTATTATTATTATTATCATATTTATTATTATTATTATCCTTATATTATTATTATTATCCTTATTATTATTAATATCCTTATTATTATTATTATCCTTATTATTATTATTATTATCATTATCATTATTTTTATTATTATTATCATTATTATTGCACTTGTCATTTTTCTTCCTCTTTTAGTTCCTTTACTTCTCTCTCTCTATCTCATTATCCCCCCTCCCCCCCCCTCCCCCTCCCCCTCCTCCTCAACCTCAAACACGTCTCAGAAATCAAGATTAAATTTTAACTCAATTACACCCCAACTTTTGCGACCCCCTCAAACTAACTTGGCGAGGGAGGGAGGTAAGCAAGTCTACAAGGAGGACAAGACTAAACCAAGCAAGCCAGGACAGTCATGATGAAGGAAAAGATAGATGATGAAAAGGAAAAAGAAGGAGAATTATAAGAAGGTGATGAAGGTGGTGATGATGGTGAAGGAGAAGGATGATGATGGAGGAGAAAGATGTGATGATGAATAGGGAAAAAGAAGGAGAATTATAAGAAGGAGAAGAAGGGTGATAATGGTGAAAGAGAAGGATGATGATGGAGGAGGATATGATGATGAAGAAGGATAATAAGGAGAAGGTGATGATGGTGAAGGAGAAGAAAAAGATGATGAATAGGAAAAAGGAGAAGGTGATAAAGGTGATGAAGAAGAGAAGGAGATGATGATAAAGAAGGAGGAGAAGGAGAAGAAGGTGATGAAGAAGGAGAAGGTGATGAATAGGAAGAAGGAAAAAGGTGATGAATAGGAAGAAGGAAAAGGTTATGAATAGGAAGGAGGAGAATCGAACCAGAGGGTGTAAATAAACTCTATATAAGTAAAGTCCAACACACACACACACACCACACACACACACACACACACACGTGAACAAGGTAATGCTATCTGTCTCTACCTGGAATGAAAGATAATGCAGTCTCTCTCTCTCCTCTCTCTCTCTCTCTCTCTCTCTCTCTCTCTCTCTCTCTCTCTCTCTCTCTCCACATCGTCTTCTCTCTCTCTCTCTCTCTCTCTCTCTCTCTCTCTCTCTCTCTCTCTCTCTCTCTCTCTCTCTCTCTCTCTCTCTCTCTCTAACCTTAACCTCCTCTCCCCACACCCGTCTCTCTCTCTATCTCTCTCTCTCTCTCTACCTTAACCTCCTCTCCCCACACCGTCTCTCTCTCTCTCTCTCTCTCTCTCTCTCTCTCTCTACCTTAACCTCCTCTCCCACACATACACACTCTCTCTCTCTCTACCTTAACCTCCTCTCCCCACACCGTCTCTCTCTCTCTCTCTCTCTCTCTCTCTCTCTCTCTCTCTCTCTCTCTCTCTCTGTGCTGTGAATGTGACTGATGTACTCTGGGGTGTAAAATAGGATAATGTTGATGTAGAAAGGACCAGTTGGTAGTAGATCTGTTCCGGTCACTGCAGAGAGAGAAAGAGAGAGAGAGAGAGAGAGGAGAGGGATGTTAAGAGAGAGAGAGAGAGAGAGAGAGAGAGAGAGAGAGAGAGAGAGAGAGAGAGAGACGGTGTGGGGAGGAGGTTAAGGTACAGAGAGAGAGAGAGAGAGAGAGAGAGAGAGAATAACGGAGGACACCAAAACAAAACAAAGAACAAGAAAATGGAAACAAAGAATACAAATCCAATAATAAAAAAATAAAAAATAACATCCACCTACCCCATACTAATTCAATAATCTATATATATAAATAAATAAATAAATAAATAGAATATATGTACCGGTAATAAACAGATTCTATTTAATCCCTGTTGAAAATATAGGAAGAGTGAGTGGGTGAGTGGCAAGGAGGAGTCTGTGGAATGAAAAATATATTGGTTGATTCTACCTCCATGGTTGACCTTTCCTTCTCTCTCCATAAAAGATTAGATTCGTTGGTGTGTCATTTTGTCAACACCCAGGGTCGATTCCACAGTGGTATTTGTTAGTTAGCTTCCCAACCAACCACACTTGTAAGGATTCATTATTTTCCAAAAGGTGAGTCTTACATTCTTCACAACACACATACTCACACATCTTTACAACACACACACTCACACTCACACATTTTCTCAACACACACACACACACTCACACCTCATTCACTCATCTTCACAACACAAACACTCACTCACACATCTTCACACACACACACACACTCACTCACTCACACATCTTCACAACACACACACACACTCACACATACACATCTTCACAACACACACACACACAACACACACAACACAACCCGAGAGATAAAAATGAGAGAAGAACCAGTCTTAATATCGAGGCAGTTATTTACCGTGGGGCAGCCTGGCCTCCCCTCACCATCCATCCACGTCACAGATGTGGCAACACTGTCATCCTCATCCCACCCACCCCCCTCCCTCCTTTCCCCTGATCCCTTCTCTCTTCGATACCCCCTGCCCCTCCATTACGTCCCCCACACCATCTGTCTAACCCTCCTAGACACTCCCTTCCCCTCCCATTCACATCCCTGCCCTACACCCCCAACCCTCCCCTACTACTCCCCTTCCCCTTCCCTCCCCCACACCCTACCCTCACCCCTACCAACACAATATCCTCCTCTCCTCTACCCTCCCCTGCCATTCCTCACCCTCACCACACCCCTACCCTCCCCCTACCTACCCGAAATCCCCCTCTCCTCTCCTCTACCTTCCGGTCCATTCTTCCCCTCCTCATCTCTTCCCTCCCCAACTTCCCTACCCTCCTCACACCCTATTCTTGTACCCACACTCACGTTTCCAGTACTGTACAGCCACAATCAAATATCCAACGACACTTTCCTTCCATCGTAGTATAATTATCTTGGTAATAAAGAACAACACGTGTATGATTTTGCAGCACCTCATAATAATAATAATTGAGGGGGTTGTTGAGTTGACGTTAAGTGTTGTAAGATTATATTTTGATATGATACTGATTTACCTACTTGCACGATGGAAGGAAATAGTCGTTGGTTATTTGATTGTGGCCTTACCTTTCCAATATCTTTCCCCATGACATCCTCTAACCTTTCCCTTCTTATAGTCCCATTTATCCTCTTCCTTTTCCTCCTCCTCCTCCTCTTCTCCTTCTATGACAAACAATACTTTTACATTATCATCAACCCTCCATTTTTTTCGTTTTGTTTGCTTTCTATTTCTACTTTTGGAAAACCATTTAGAACCTCACCCACCACCCAAAAAAAAAAAAAAAAAAAAAAAAAAAAAACACACACACACACACACGAAATGTCCTCACCCCCCGCTGACAGTTATAGGCAGTTGTTGTCACCGGGTTCGCTATCAAAAATATACGCTTTATCTACCGTCACAAGTCCGCTGCTCTGGACGTCATGGTCGAGGTGAACACTATAACTCCAACCTGGCGTGTGTGTGTGTGTGTGTGTTATTATGAGTTTTATTTAGTGTGTGTGTGTGTGTTCGTGTGTGTGTGTTATTATTAGTTTTATTTAGTGTTTGTGTGTGTGTGTGTGTGTGTGTGTTATTATGAGTTTTATTTAGTGTGTGTGTGTGTGTGTGTGTGTGACTGGGTTTCATGTAGTGTGTGTGTGTGTGTGTGTGTGAGTTTTATGTAGTGTGTATGTGTGTGTGTGTAACTATGAGTTTTATTTATTTAGTGTGTGTGTGTGTGTGTGTGTGTTATATGAGTTTTATAAATTTAGTATGTGTGTGTGTGTGTGTGTGTGTGTGTGTGTGTGTGTTCCTGCTATTGTGAAGGGGGCGGGGGGGAGGGGGACTTTTGAATATGATCCCAAGGCAAAACTGTCTGTCTGTTTGCTTTCCCCCTCCCCACCCCCTCTCACCCTTTCCAATCGACACACACATACACACACACACACACACAAAACACACACACAAAGAAACAAACAAAAAAGCACACACACACACAGAAACAAAAAACAAGACAATAACAAGAAAATAATATCTGGAAGTATGTATGAGACAGAGGAAAGGAAGAAAATGTTGTTAGTATGAGACAGAGGAAGGTGGAAAATGGTGTTAGTATGAGACAGAGGAAAGAGGAAAATGGTGTTAGTATGAGACAGAGGAAGGAGGAAAATGTTGTTAGTATGAGACAGAGGAAGGTGAAAATGGTGTTAGTATGAGACAGAGGAAAGAGGAAAATGGTGTTAGTATGAGACAGAGGAAGGAGGAAAATGTTGTTAGTATGAGACAGAGGAAGGTGGAATATGTTGTTTTAGTATGAGACCGAAAAGAAGGAATATATTTTTTTATTATGAGACAGAAGAAGGAATATGTTGTTTTAGTTGTTTTAGTATGAAACAGAGGATGGAGGAATAATGGTGTTAGTATGAGACAGAATAAGGAATATATATTTTTATAGTATGACAGAAGGAATATATTTTTTTATAGTATGAGACAGAAGAAGGAATATATTTTTTTATAGTATGAGACAGAAGAAGAAGGAATATATTTTTTTTATAGTATGAGACAGAAGAAGGAATATATTTTTTTTATAGTATGAGACAGAAGGAATATATTTTTTTATAGTATGAGACAGAAGAAGGAATATACTTTTTTTATAGTATGAGACAGAAGGAATATATTTTTTTATAGTATGAGACAGAAGAAGAAGGAATATATTTTTTTTATAGTATGAGACAGAAGAAGGAATATATTTTTTTTATAGTATGAGACAGAAGGAATATATTTTTTTATAGTATGAGACAGAAGGAATATATTTTTTTTTAGTATGAGACAGAAGAAGAAGGAATATATTTTTTTATTGTATGAGACAGAAGGAATATATATTTTTTTATAGTATGAGACAGAAGAAGAAGGAATATGTTTTTTTTTTTATAGTATGAGATAGTCTCCACATCCCCACCCTCGTTCCACCCTCGCCCCCAGGCTGTCAAGAAATGAAACTCTGCAATATTAACACTTCAATTGTCAGGCATGCAGATTATTTTTTTTCTTTCCTTTTTTTTCGTTTAAGATTGCACAACGGAATATTTTTTTTTTTTTTTTTTTGAAGATGGGGAAAAGGAGCATGCACACACACACACACACACACACACACACACTTCTAATTCACATTCATCTCCACACACACACACACACACACACACACACAGACACACACTTCTAATTCACACTCGTCCCCACACCCACACACTCTTCCCCACTCATTCCCACACACACACACACACACTCTTCCCCACTCATTCCCACACACACACACCCACACACTCTTCCACACTCATTCCAACACACACACACACACACACACACACACACACTCTTCCCCACTAGCCAGGACACAAGGTAGTCGCCAAATTTATTTCCCTGCTCTTGCCAACTCCCCGGGCTTAATTAACAAGTTGCTCTCAGGTCGCATACCAAGCTCCCCAGATCCTACCTACCTACCTCATCCTCCTCCTCCTTCCCCGATCCTACCTACCTCCTCCTCCTCCCATCCTACCTACCTACCTACATCTTCCTCCTCCCCCGATTCTACCTACCTCCTCCTCCTCCTCCTTCTCCGATCCTACCTACCTACCCAGGGTGTACCTACCTACATCCTCCTCCTCCTCCTATCTGTTTTTCTATCTGTTTTTCCAACCGGTATATCCGGTGGGAGTGGTGGGTGGGGAGGAGCCTTGTCCTTTGCTATCCTTTCCTTCAACACGTAGTCTAGATTAGCATAGTTAAACAGGTAACCTAGTAAAAGGTCACTATGGACCTCCTGTTGCCTGTACTTCCTTTGTATTCCTGCCCCGATCCTACCTACCTACCTACCTCCTCCTCCTCCTCCGATCCTACCTACCTACCTCCTCCTCCTCCTTCTCCTCCCTCCCATCCTATATATCTACTACTTCAAATCCTTCCTGCTGTTCCTAAACCACCTCCTTCATCCTCTTCTACTGCCTTCCTTCCTTCCTTGAGTCCTCATGTTTCCCACAATCTTCCTTCCTTCCCTCCCGACCTACCATAACCACAGTCCTTCCCTCATCCCCCCCCCACCACCACAACGCCCCTCTCTCCTCAATCCCCCCCTCTCCCAACCACACACACACACACACAGTCCCACAAAAGAACCAGGCAGCTACCTCCTCAATCCTGCCTCCTCTACTCTTCGTTTTTCCTTCCTCGCTGGTCCCTCCGTTCCTCAATCGTATCCCCTCTTTCCTAATCCCTCCTTTCCCCCCTCCACCCCCCCCCCCCAAGATATCTCCTGCCTCACCCCTGCCTACTTTTCTCGTTCCCTTCCTGCCTTCCCAATCTGTCTGCCTCAATTCTCTCACTGATTGTATTTCTTTACTCAATGCTCTGCCTACCTTCTTACTTACTTGCTTGCTTGCTTGCTTTCTGTTTCGCCATTTTTTCATTCATTATTTCTTGTTCTTTCATTTTTTTCATTCAGTATTTCTTTTTCTTTCATTTTTTTCATTCATTATTTCTTTTTCTTTCATTTTTTTCATTCATTATTTCTTTTTCTTTCATTTTTTTCATTCATGTTTTCTTTTTCTTTCATTTTTACATTTTTCTTTCAGTTTTTTCAGTTTCTTTCAATTTCTTACATTTCCCTGACTGAATGACATACATACGGCTTTCATTCCTCTCTTCTTCTCTTTTCCTTCCTTCTTTGTTATATGATTTTTAAGGACCCTGTGATCGCGTACGAAACTTGGTGGCTTCTGATTCCTCCTGAGTATGCGACGAAACAAGCTTCCTAAGTATAGGGGATGTTTCGTTGCAATGTTTGAAGGACTCACTAACCTCCAATTTTCTGACTGCATCACTAGGTCCAATAATAATAATAATAATAATAATAGTAATAATAGTAATAGTAATAGTAATAGTAGTAATAGTAATAGTAATAGTAATAGTAATAATAATAATAATAATAATAATAATAAACAATAATAATAATAAAAAATAAATAAAAAAAAGTGTTAAAATAATGGAATTGAAATATAAATAAAGGTTCAGGTCTATTGGTGATTCTAATTTTATTTAGCAATTTACATGTAATATTTTATCCACTTACTTAGATCACTTCTCAGCTTCTTCCTCTCTTTATTATTATTATCTTTTATTCCTCTCCTCCCATTCTCCCTTCATTCCTCTCATACACTTATTAATTTAATGTTTCTCTCATTTCTCTCCCTCTCTGTCCTTCCTCTCTGTCTCTTTATTGCCATCATCACTCCATCTCAATCATTGACACTTTCTTATCTCTCTTTTCCATTCTCTCTCCCTCCTCTCTCATTTTCCTTCTCTCTCCCTCTCTTCCTCCCCACACTCACCCTCCCCATTCTCTCTCTCCCTATTTCCCACTCTCCACCCCCCGTCTTTCTCCCTTTCTTTCTTTCCCCACTCTCCCTCTCTTTATATCTCTCTCTTTTCCACTTTCCCTCTCTGCTCACTCACCCACTCATTCATTCCCTCTCTCTCTCTGTCAGCCAGTGTGCGAGAACGAGCCTAGTGGGGCCGGGACCCCCCCTTACACGTCTCCCCCGAGTGTACTTTCAGACCCCCCCCCCTACCCTTACCCCCCTCCCCCCTCCCTTGTACTCTATCCTCCCTTAATCTCACCCCCACCCTCACCAATCCATTTTACCCCACCCTCTCCTCCCTGTTACCCTCCCCCTCCCTTCATCCCCACCCTTCCATTTTACCCCTTCCCCTTCCTATTACTCTATCCTCCCTTAATCTCAACCCCCAATCCCCTCACCCACTCCTCCCTATTACCTCAACCCCCTACCCCATTCCTCCTACCCCACTCAGCCTCCCTTCCTATTTTTCATCCCCCTACCCTTCACCTTATCCCTTTACCCTCCCTCCACCTTACTGAAACTCCCTCTTTCACCCTCCCCCTCCCTTCTTCCCTCCCTCTTACGTCGCCTCCCTTAATCTCAGTCTTTCCTACCCTTACCTTCCACCTCAACTTCCTCTTTCATTCTAGGCAATCAGTTTCCCTTCCCTTCCCTTCCTTTTGTCACCCTCCCTCCCTTCTCCCTTCCCCCCTCAATAGGTCTTCCCATACTCCCTTTCCATTCTCTCATCTCGTGTTTTCCCTTTCCTTCTTTCTTTATTCCCATATGCTATTTCTTGTTCATCATCCTGCCTATAGTTTCTCCCTCTCCCTCCCCCACCCCCTCCGACAGAAACACATAAAAGACAAACAAACACACACACACAAACCGACAGAAACATACAAACACACACACACAAATAAACACGCAAACAAACACGCAAATAAACACAGAAACACACACACACACACACATACAAAAGCTCTCTCTCTCTCACACACACACACACACACATACAATCTTAGCTTTTCCAACTTTCCTCTATACCCTCCCCTTATATACCTTCATTCAAACCCTAATACAACCTTACCACAATCTCAGGCTACCCTCTCCTCCCCTACACACCCCTCTACTCCCTCTATGGGCGAAAGATAAGTTAAATTTAAGCGAAGAATAAGCGAAGGATGAGGGAAGGATAAGCGAAGGATGAGGGAAGGATGAGGGAAGGATAAGCGAAGGATGGGTGAAGGATAAGTGAAGGATAAGCGTAGGATGGGTGAAGGATGGGTGAAGGATGAAGGAAGGATGGGTGAAGGATGGACGAAGGATAAGTGAAGGATGGGTGAAGGATGGATGAAAAAATGAGTGAAGGATTGGATGGATGGACGGAGGGTTGGTGAAGGATAAGCGAAGGATGGCAGGTGGTAAGACATAACCAAGAGGAGTAAGAGGAAGGGGAAGATCAAAGGTACATTACTGAGAGGAGAGAGTAAGTGGCTGCCAAGTGAGGAATTAAAACTCTTACTCCAGGTTTCTCTCTCTCTCTCTCTCCTTTCCCTCCACTTCTCTCCTTCCTTCTATCTACCTCGTTTATATAATTAATTCTCCTTTTCTTATTCCATCATCATTATCCTTCCTTCCATTTTCCCATTCCTCCCTTTCCAATATTTTTCCTTTCCCTATAGAATGCCGTCAATATAATTATTTTCTTTCAATTCCCACCTTCCCCTTCTTCCATTCCCCCCATGCTTACTGTCTCACCTCTCCATCACCTTTATCTGGCGCTATATGACCTCGCTGTTGCGGCGCCTAATATCAATCAATCAATCAATTAATTCTTCCATCTCCCTTCTCATATATTTCTATTCTTTACTATTACAACTATTATCATCCTCCTATCAAAAATATAATATAATAATTCACCCTTTATTTGGTAGGGTGTGTAGAAGTGTGTATAAAAGTGTGATAGGGTGTGTAAAAGTGTGATAGGGTGTGTAAAAGTGTGTAAAAGTGTGGTAGGGTGTGTAGAAGTGTGGTAGGGTGTGTAAAAGTGTGGTAGGGTGTGTAAAAGTGTGGTAGTGTGTGTAAAAGTGTGATAGTGTAAAAGTGTGATACGGTGTATAAAAGTGTGATTGGGTGTATAAAAGTGTGATAGGGTGTGTAGAAATGTGTGTAAAAGTGTGTGTAAAAGTGTGGTAGGGTATGTAGAAGTGTGGTAGGGTGTGTAGAAGTGTGGTAGGGTGTGAAAGTGTGGTAGGGTGTGTAGAAGTGTGGTAGGGTGTGTAGAAGTGTGGTAGGGTGTGTAGAAGTGTGGTAGGGTGTGTAGAAGTGTGGTAGGGTGTGTAAAAGTGTGGTAGGGTATGTAAAAGTGTGGTAGGGTATGTAAAAGTGTGGTAGGGTGTGTAAAAGTGTGTGGTAGGGTGTGTAAAAGTGTGTGGTAGGGTGTGTTGAAGTGTGGTAGGGTGTGTAGAAGTGTGATAGGGTGTATATAAATAGGTCGAATCTACTACACACATTTTTCGCTTCCCCTCACGTGACGTCAAAACAATGGTAGCCAGCTCAGGTCATTTTCAGTATTAATTTCCGGGCAAAATGTAGCCGCGCCTTTGGTCAGCTTTAAAAAGGCAATTGCATAGCCAATACCTGCCTTCATTGCATCGCCCGTAATTCATCTTTCATTTTGCAAAGCCGATTTCGTGAGCGAGAATCAAAGTGAGGGTTGAGTGAGAAAAGGCAAATATTTTTTTTTTCTGTTTCCTCTTTATTTTCTTTATTTTTTTTAAGGGAGTGAGATAGAGAATGGTGGTAGTTTGAATGAATGGGTGGTGATGTAAAGGAAGACAGGAATGTGGTTAGAGAAATGTAGGGTGTGATATGAATACTTACAAGGGTGTGTAGAGGTGTGGTAGGGTGTGACTATAGGAAAATAGAGGTGACAGAGGGAGGCAGGGTATGATAAAGAGACAAGAGGTGTAAGGAGAGGGACAAAAGGTGTCAGGAGAGGGAAGTAGGGTGTGGTAGAGGACAGTTAGGGTGTGGTCACCTTACCCATAAGAAGGATTGTTAGGGACAATTAGTTAAGTGGCCAGAGTGGTGTAGATGTGGGGGTGTGTGGGGGGGGTGTGAGTGTGTGAGTGTGTGGGTGTGTAAATACTAGGCCAAAAAAATATATGCTTGTAAAATGTTAATACTATAACGAGTCAAAATAGATACAAATAATTCATTCACAACCAATTTATTATTTACTAGAGGAATGGAGCGGATAATCTATTTGTAGGCGAATTAGGAGGGGCTACTGATTCCTTCAAACTATGCCAGGAAACGAGACTAACACAGTACAGTATAATAGTTGTAATGTAGTGTTTATATATAATACTGAGACTCCAATTCGACCCCTACACACAGCTAGGATGCAGCACTAGCCCAGGATTCAATTTCTTCCTTAGTTAAGAATATTGGCCAAGGCTTTATCAGTTTGTTGCTTATAGTTAAGAGGATTCGAGTGAGGAGTCTTCTCGTGGTTCAGGCCCCGGCAAGCGGCCCACTTCCATGATGCTTAAACGGCCCTCTTCCCCAGGTCGCCAGTGGGCCTTGGGTGGGTTCTCGCCGTAACGGGTGTGGCTGATCACGAACGCTGACTGAGAGAGAGCAGGGGAAGATGAGATGCAGATGAAAGAGACAGGGGATGGAGTGGTGGGAAAGTGTGGGAATGGAGTGGTGGGATAAGCGAGGGAATTTTGGAAAAAACAAGTTAGGGATTGGAGTGGGAAAAGAGAGGGAACATGAGAAATATACAAGAAGGTGAAGGGACAATGTAAGTGTGGAAAGTGTGGAATGTTTGAACACAAGACTTGCCCGGAAAGAAACGAACTACGGTCATATAACAAAAACAACTGAAGGAAACGCGACTTGCCAGAAATATGGGCCAATGGGAGTTACCACAATAAAGTATGTTAAAGAAAAACTGAGCTGCCAGTAGAGAGAACGAGGGGAAGTACAATACAACATCCAACAATTTAATAAAAAGTGACCCGCTGGAAAAAAAAATATGACAAGTGGGTACAAAAACAAAAACACAAAATATTGACCTACAAACATAGATAGAAAATCGTGACCTACAAACAAAAACATAGAAAATCGTGACCTACAAACACACAGAAAATCGTAACCTACACACAAACATAACAGAAAATAATGACCTAACCAAAACAAAACGAAGAAAATAGGAAGAGGGTAATAACATACATATCTGGAGTCTTCCAAGATGTTGAGGAAGGGGAAGGAGTGGTCGTCGATACCAAAGGGGTTGATGAGAGCCTCGGCAACCTTCAGCAGTCCCAGGTAGAATATGAGCTCAAGAAAGGCGAACAGGGGCACCACCAGGTCTGCCTCGTACCTGAAGAAGGAAACAACGAGATACTTGTTAATTAAGAAGGGTAGTACCAGGTCTACCTCGTACCTGAAGAAGTAAACAACGAGGGACATGAAATACTAACTAGGTTTTTACTAAGTTAGCCTCGTACCTGGACAAGTAACAAGACGTTCGGTACACGAGGTTTTATACGAGGAAAACTAACAGGTAAGATTAATCTGTACAAGTAACAAGAGGTGACACAAGGTTAAGAGGTCTTCTAGCCGATTATAGCTTGTAGTTATTTACCTTCACACACACACATATACTTACTATACACACACACGTTATACACACACATTTATACACACTTTACACACACATTTATACACACTTTACACACACACACACATTTATACACACTTTACACACACACACACACACACATTTATACACACTTTACACACACACACATTTATACACACACACACACACTTTACAAACACACACACTTTACACACTACACACACTTTACACACACACACTTTACACACACACACACACTTTACACACACACACACAAGTACTAACCTTGGATAGTGTCGTGACTCGTCCAGGTATTGTTCACTCACCAGGGAGAATATAAAGTAGGTGTACACAGCGATGGTCACCACCTGTATAGAGTGAAGAAGGAGGAGGGGGTCAGTTGGGGGGGGTTGGGGTTGGTGGTGATGGTACAGTGATGAGGGTGGCAGGGAAGGACAGAGTGGTGGCAGGGAAGGACAGGGTGGTGGCAGGGAAGGACAGGGTGGTGGCAGGGAAGGACAGGGTGGTGGCAGGGAAGGACAGGGTGGTGGCAGGGAAGGACAGGGTGGTGGCAGGGAAGGACAGGGTTCACAAAGCCTCAGGTTCCACAAGTGGTTATACATTCATGGCCACAGCAAAGTTTTGTATACCAACCTTAATTAAATGCACTTATACATGCCCCTCCACATACGTGCGTGCGCACAAGCACAGAAATACAGTTCATAATCACATGCAAATTAGTTTTATATATATATATATATATATATATATATATATATATATATTATATATATATATATATATATATATATATATATATATATATATATATATATATATATATATATATATATATATATATATATATATAGTGTGTGTGTGTGTGTGTATATATAAGCCTCAGGGCACTTGCTAGTATATATATTTAAAACTTAGTGACACGCTCGTTCGTTGAGTCCCGTGAATTAAAACTTTTACCTTCCCTCCCTTGTTTTGGGTTATCCTTCCCCTTGTACACTTCACTCTTTCATTTACCTCAGCCCTACTGACCTCGATTCTCTTGCTGGCTGTGTGTCTGTCTGTTTGTTTGTCCGTCTGTGTGTGTGTGTGTGTGTGTGTGTGTGTGTGTGTGTGTGTGTGTGTGTGTGTGTGTGTGTGTGTGTGTGTGTGTGTGTGTGTGTGTGTGTGTGTGTGTGTGTGTGTGTGTGTGTGTGTCTGTCTGTTTGTCCGTCTGTTTGTTTGTCCGTCTGTTTGTTTGTCCGTCTGTTTGTTTGTCCGTCTCTGTGTGTGTGTGTGTGTGTGTGTGTGTGTGTGTGTGTGTGTGTGTGTGTGTGTGTGTGTGTGTGTGTGTGTGTGTGTGTGTGTGTGTGTGTGTGTGTGTGTGTGTGTGTGTGTGTGTGTGTGTGTGTGTGTGTGTGATCACTGGCCCAAATCCATTTTTTTTCCATCATAACCACAATAAATGTTTACTCACAAATTAGCAACCACAATACTTAACCAAACAGGACATGACAACTGTTAACTATATATATGCGAGAGAGTTGATAGTTAGCCATTTGTAGCGTCCACACCTGCCTCACACACCCACCTCACCCAAATGTATTTAGTGTTCTCCCCTACACCACTTTTTTCCTCTCGTGACAAACCTGTGTGTATGTGAGGGGGAAGAGAGGTGTGTGTATGTGAGGGGGAAGAGAGGAGTGTGTACTGTACCTGAGAATAAACGAATTAGATGTTTGTGTATGTATGTGTGTTCAAACCTATGTATGTGTATTCAAACCTGTGTGTGTGTGTGTGTGTGTGTGTGTGTGTGTATGTGTGTCTGTATGTGTGTGTGTGTGTGTGTGTGTGTGTGTGTGTGTGTGTGTGTGTGTGTGTGTATGTGTATGTGTATGTGTGTGTGTGTGTGTGTGTGTGTGTGTGTGTGTGTGTGTGTGTGTGTGTGTGTGTGTGTGTGTGTACTATATAAAATCGTGCCTTACTGAACTTTGTGTACATGTAATAGGATGCTGTATAGACCTGGATGAGTGTACATGAGAGTAAATTCTGTACAGACAAGAGCATTTTACACGAGCTGAACAAGGCTGGATTCAAACGTTTCATTCATGGAGTCATTTTGTATCACTAGGGTGTACTAATACTTTTTTTTTTTTTTTTTTTTTTAGTTAAAGAGAAGATGCTGCACGGAGTTATAAGCGTACTATCAAAAAAGACAAAACTCGTGTCGCTGTCTTGTCCAATGATTTAATAAAAACTTTTGAAACCTAATGAGAATCCCACCACAATAACGTTCATGTCCAGTATGGTTAGTTAGTCCTCTACCATATAATATTTTCACCAGTTTTCACGACACGAGTTTTGTCTTTGATAGTAGATTATAGATTTATAGATTGATTGATATTAGGCGCCGCAACAGCGAGGTCATATAGCGCCAGATAAAGGTGATAGAGAGGTGTGACAGCAAGCAGGAAGGAAATAAAAGAAGAGCTTTTGATAGTACACAAACGAGTTGCCTGTAAGTCCTAACCTGTGTGTACACGAGTGGTATGTTGTAGTGATGCCAGGCCAGCAGACGCCCACACTGTCCCCGGAGTCTGACGAGGGCGTTGACGAGGGCGTTCTTGTCCCCTTCACAGTCAATGTATCCCTCCTCTCTGGCCGCCTGTACCAGCTGACAACACCACGACATGGGCAGCCACTTGGTGTCCTGGCAGCCCCTAGTCTCAGCTTCCTCCAGGGCTTCCTTCTCCCGCTCCGTCAGAAATCCTGGTGGTGGTGGTAGTGGTGGGTGGTGGTGGTAGTGGTGGTAGATTTGGGTATATCAGAGTGTAGACAAGAACTAGACAAAGATTGAAGTAGAAAATAGTAGCTATGAGTAGAATATAGTAGCTATGAGTAGAATAGAATAGCTGAGTAGAAAAGAGTAAACACGAGTAGAGAAAAAGTAGCCATGAGATTATAAGAGTACAGAACCACACTAAATTTACCCACACATAAAGTCCAAAAATACCCACAATCCCCCTATTTCTTCCCTCCGTCCCTCCCCCCCCCCCATAATATTCCAGCACCCATTATGTACCCTCACCCCCACCACCCCATTTTCCATTCTCATCAAAACCCCATTTCCCTTTAAAGGACCCTGTGATCGTGTATGAAAATTGGAGGCTTCTGATTCCTCCTGACTATGCCACGAAACATGACTATTTCATATAGGCTAGGTGTGTGTGTTTCGTGGTAATATTGGAAGGGCTCATATACCTCCAATTGTCTGACTACATCACAAGGTCCTTTAAATAATATTTTTTATTATTACCATTATTATTATTATTATTATTTGTGTATCCAATTTTTTCAACATGGTGGTGCTTATTTTTTTGCCAATCTTATTATTATTTTTTTTTTCTTTTTCTTTTTTTTTCTTTTTTGCAGACTTTTCCTATATACCTGTTATCAACATCACATTAATTACTGGACTATCATTACTTATTTAATTATTCATTCATTTATTTAATTTTAATCCGTGAAAAGGGGTAATTTAATCAAAGTAGTGAGGGAAAACGAGAGAAAAACACTAACGTATGAGAAGAAAACACTCACGTACCTAAAGCAAAATAAACATGCATCTGTTGGGTGGGTACGTACGATAGGAAGGCACGGTACTCACGGTCATTGACGAGGCTCTGCACGTCGGGATAACGATGGTGTACGGCAGCAGACACGTGACGAAAGAGTAGTACGTAGGTGAGGTTGACATACCGTACCACACGACTCCTTAACTCAAATGATCGGGTATCCTGGTGGTGGGAGAGGAGGGATGAGGGGATAGCTTATGGGAGGAGGGTGGGGAGAGCTTATAGGAGGAGGGATGAGGGGATAGCTTATAGGAGGAGGGATGAGGGGATAGCTTATAGGAGGAGGAATGAGGGGATAGCTTATAGGAGGAGGGATGAGGGGATAGCTTATAGGAGGAGGGATGAGGGGATAGCTTATAGGAGGAGGGATGAGGGGAGAGCTTATAGGAGGAGGGATGAGGGGAGAGCTTATAGGAGGAGGGATGAGGGGAGAGCTTATAGGAGGAGGGATGAGGGGAGAGCTTATAGGAGGAGGGATGAGGGGAGAGCTTATAGGAGGAGGGATGAGGGGAGAGCTTATAGGAGGAGGGATGAGGGGAGAGCTTATAGGAGGAGGGATGAGGGGAGAGCTTATAGGAGGAGGGATGAGGGGAGAGCGAGGGAGGAGGGATGAGGGGAGAGCGAGGGAGGAGGGATGAGGGGAGAGCGAGGGAGGAGGGATGAGGGGAGAGCGAGGGAGGAGGGTGGGGAGAGCGAGGGTGGGGAGTGTGGAGGAGGGTGGGGGGTGTGAGGCTGTTGAGGAAGAAAAAAGAGAAAAGCCAACATATCTAATATCTCCACCACACACACACCTTGCCCGTAATATCTCCAACACACACACACACACACACCTTGCCCGTAATAGCCGTAGCGAGGAGGAGGGCTACATCAGCGTTGTCAGGGAGGGCGTGACAAGAGGCCCACCAGCGACCCACCACCAGCGTCACGTAGAAGCCAAGGATGAATGACACAGGGATCAGGTCACGGTATCTCATGCTGTGTAGTACCACCTCCTCAAACACCCTGCAACACCAATGATCAGATAAGGGGAGATTCTTTATGTTGGTGTATTGCAAAGTCTCTGATTCCTTCAAACTGTATCACAAAACAGATCCCCTATTAGTACAAAAATGGGTGTGTCTTTTGTGGTATAGTCAGGAGATTGAGTAGCCTTCTAATTTACCCAATTGATAATATCCCCTTTAAGAGGAAATTATGTGTGATGCAGACGAGACTATAGGAGAAAAAGAAAAAGAAATTATAGAGAAAGAGAAAAAAAATAATGCAAAAGATAATGTGTGACAAGATATCAAAGCTAAGAGAGAACAAGATAAATATACAGGAAGATAAAACAAACTGACGAAAATATACCTGCCATAACAAACCTGGAAGACAACAATATTACCAACATGTCCCACACCTACAGTTAGCCCGAGGCACATACTTTCTGTGGGCATCTTTGAGGTAGAAGCGGTAGAGGCAGGAGAGGGAGGCATATAAACACAGCGTATACCAGGAGATCACGCCACAGCAGCTTATACACACTCCCACGCCACCTGATGGAGAAGTGACCAACCCCAAAATGGTGAAATATAATCTAGTGTCACGACCCTCACGATTATCATAAGGACAAGTAGAAAACAGTGAAGTACATCTTAGTGTTAGGCATCACGACCAGTAAGTATATTAATTAATCAGTCAAGTACACAGTAATAACGATTAGCCTATTGCCAGACAGCCAGGACCCTCACACTCCTCAATGATCTCACCTGAACAACAGACGACCAAACACACAGCAGTGAGTGTTGCCGACCGCTTTCGTGTACTCCACCGGCATGACCAAGCGCGAAACGAGTCACTCTTAGGTCACGAAAGGTTATGAGAAGCACACCAAGTCACAGAGGGCACAATGCACACGCCCAGCACAAGCAATTGACTCTGAAATGTTAGAAAGTAATGCATTAATTGTACCTCCAATTAACTTCTTATTTTCTGTTACTTTGGCTTTACTACATTGGTCACATACATAAGGTTATATCCAAGTCGTCGTCATCATCTTTCAAGGGCCAAGTGTTAAGACATTTTGCAGGAACTAGAATGAGGGAAACTGTAACTCCCAGAAATCTTAGTCTACAGTCACGATCAAAACTCCTGTCTCTGGTAAATGAAAGTGAATCATTTGAGTGAATCTTTTGAACCAATATGACAAGAGACCAACAATGGCTATATATAGTTTCACATAATTTATCGTGGCCGTTTCATTGGAAGGTGTTCACAGTGACAACTTGAACGTGGCTGTACACTAGCAATCCAAAACATGTATCCAGGCTTGCTTCGAATAGCCTGATCGAGTATTAAGCGAACTCAAGCAAATATGAAACAGGATAAGCGATGTAATTGGTTCACTACTATGT
Organism: Petrolisthes cinctipes; assembly: GCA_033782935.1. NCBI lineage: Eukaryota > Metazoa > Arthropoda > Malacostraca > Decapoda > Porcellanidae > Petrolisthes > Petrolisthes cinctipes. Next base: position 20,823 of record JAWQEG010008910.1, read on the forward strand.
CAAATTATTAGAAACTTCAACAAGACCTGGATATAAATTTTGGAGTGCGAGTGTACATATGAATAACTATACATTTAATACACGCTTCAGGCTTATTCTGCGTTATTGTTGTACTCCAGAATAAATGTATAGGGTGGTATTTTTTCTTTTCACATTACAATTTATCTACGTGCATACTTTTGTTTATTTAATTTTTATACGTAAACTGGAAACTATATACGTTATACCCGGAGTTGAAAGGTACCGGTATAAGCTTTCAACAAAATAATTTCACTGTTGAACGGCTAGTAAAAATATGCAAGTGTTTGAGCCGCATACCTTTGATAAATTACACTTTTGCTGGGGGTGGAGGGGGGGGGGGTTGGTGTGAGGAGGTGCGGGGGGTGTGGGTGTGAGGAGGTGCGGGGGGTGTGGGTGTGAGGAGGTGCGGGGGGTGTGGGTTGTGAGGAGGTGCGGGGGGTGTGGGTGTGAGGAGGTGCGGGGGTGGTGGGTGTGAGGAGGTGCGGGGGTGGGGGAGGTGAACAGGTGCGGGGGTGGGGGGGGTGAACAGGTGCGGGGGTGAGGGGTTGGGGGGTTGCAGAGGGGTGGGTTGGGGGGTTGCAGAGGGGTGGGAGAGGGGGTTGCAGAGGGGTGGGAGAGGAGGAATTACTGCTCTTCCATTTAACACCAATTTATCTCATTTCGTAAACGTTTCAAATCTGTTTATTATGAAGCCTGTGTGTATGTGTGTGTGTGTAATCCATTTAATTCTACAAGCGGCGTAAATCCAAAACGTTTTACCTGCAGGATAATGGAGCAACCAGATGTAAAATGCAGGCCTAATTATCATCACCGTGTACAGTGGGTGAGTGAGTGAGTGTGTGTGTGAGAGTGAGTAAGAGTGAGTAAGAGTGAGTAAGAGAGTGAGTGAGTGAGTGAGTGTGTCTGTGTGTGTGTGTGTGTGTGTGTGTGTTGGGGTATTTGTTGGTAACTGATGGTAACGTCTGGAAATCTGTTGTGTAAACTTTTCGTGTAATAGTGCGACTAAAAATTGTGTCTTAATTAATATAAAGGGGGATTCTCTTGTTGGTGAATTGGAAGGTCTGTGATTCCTTCAAACTTTACCAGGAAACAGACTACTCTATACTGTTACTTAAGGGAGAAGTACATTGTTAAATCTGGAGCAACTGATTCCTCCAAACTATTCCAAGCAACAGAACACCATTATTTTTGTTCATCTGGTCCTGTTTATTTCTGGCATTACTTAGGAGCAATCAATGCACTCCAATGTTACAAAAGTGAATTACCCCCTTAAATGAGGAATCTGTTTCGTGTCATCGTTTGGAGGAATCAGTAGCCACCAATTTACTGTAAACAAAAATCTACCCTTAATATATGTACTTTAATAATTCTTTACGTTTACCGAAAAAGCCGGAACATTAAGGACCTGTGATCGTATATGAAAACTGGAGGCTTTTTTCTGATTCCTCCTGACCATACCATGAAACAAGGTTCTTCTCTATAGGTGGTGGTGTTTCATGGCAATATTGAAGACTCGTTTACCTCCAATTTTCTGACTGACTACATCACAGGTTCCAATAACAGAGGGAAAAAAAAATAGAAAAATAGAAGAGATAGGTTACTTTCATTTCAATCAAAAGAGGACCCACCCCCTATAAGAAGCTCCTTACCCTCACCTACACCTCCGAACCTACTCACACCAACTCACTTACACCTACAAGTACTTACAGTTTTACATACACCTACACAACAACTAACCTACATTTCCACCTTCAGCTACTCACCTACATCTACTTACACTTGCACTTA
>JAWQEG010008912.1:0-20346 GCA_033782935.1 Petrolisthes cinctipes
ATCACATCACATAATTATGAATAACTACAGTCAGTAAGGCTACAAGAAAATCCCTCACTTATCCTCCTCACTTGCTGCCTACACAAATCTGAGAGTAAGAAAGATAATTATAAGAAAAAATATATTGAGCTTGGGTGCATTGAGAAAACGAAGGAAGTCAGCAAGATGTGGATATTAATCTTATATATATATATATATATATATATATATATATATATATATATATATATATATATATATATATATATATATATATATATATATATATATATATATATATATATACCGGTATATGTATATGAGGGGTAAAACCTAAGCTGTGTAAAAGTGAGTGAACGTATGAGGGGGAAGGGGCCTTTGAAGTGTGAATGTCTGTGTATGTGTTTGAGTTTGACCTTGATATGTGGGGGTCAGTCATGTGGACTTAGTAATATTGCAACGATAGCAAGTCAGTCAGTCAGTCAGTCAGTCAGTCACAAAGTAATTTTTCTCTCACAGTTATACTCTTCCTTCAGGAGATTATCGATAGTACAGTGTTGGTAAATCACTAGAAAAATATAATTCCAAACTTATTATTTCCAACAACAGGACACCATTAGAGTTGTTAATCTGGTCCCTTTTCTTGGTATGCTGTGAAGGAATCAAGGCATTCTGAATGCTTCTAACTATACCAGAAGACAGACGCCCTATAGGGGATCTGTTTCCTGGCATAGTTTGGAGGAATCAGACACCTTCCAATTCACCAACAAAAGAATCTCCTGTTAGGCAGAGTTTGTGTCAGTCACAGTTTCGGAGTTTTTTTGTTTTGTTTTTTTCAACGAGTTCTCGGCACATCTTATGATAATTTAAGAAAAGTTTCAGATGGTTTCAGTAAGAACTTCAGGTACCCACAGTAATTTTCAAATTAGATTCAGGAACAGTTTTTTGGTAGTTTCACCCCGTATTAGTGATGTGAGCAATACTTTAAGGGTTTGGGCGCCCCTTCGGCCCGAGCTGAACTGTCCCTCTTTTCTTTCTATTTCCTTCCTGCTTGCTGTCACACCTCTCTATCACCTTTTTCTGGCGCTATATGACCTCTCTGTTGCGGCGCCTAATATCAATCAATCAATAAATTGGTAGTTTCATTAAAAAGATTGGTAGTTTCCATAAATTTGAGATATTGTGACTAAGTTTAATGAGTTTCAGTGTCATTTCCATGTCGTATCAGTTTAATTTTCATGTAGTTTCAGCTGCAGCCTAATAACAGCATACCGTGTGGGGGTAAAAGTGGGCATAAATATTTTTTTCCTTGCGAGTGATATCCGCTGTAAGAAAATAAGCAAATGACACTCAAAGTACGGAATAATTAGATACACACACACACACACACACACACATAACAAAACACACACACACACACATAGACACACAGACAAATAATAAACACACACATACACATAAACACACACACAGACACATAAACACACACACAGACACATAAAAAAAAACCACACACACACACATACACATAGACACACACGCATGAACTCACACATACACAGACACATAAAAACACACCCACACCCACACACATACATACAAGCTGAACAAGATAAACATCATCTGAGGACAAATCTTCACTGCAGTAGGAAAAAAGTTTGACAATAAAACTTTCTCTTACCAAGGTGGGATGTTTATCTTATTATTATTATTATTATTATTATTATTATTATTATTATTATTATTATTATTCAGGAAGGTTTCAGTCACGTACTAACTAACACCTTCTCACAACCTCATCATAACAATAGGAAGCATCTCGATATCATTTAGGACAGTGTTATATTAATGCACTCTGAAACAACACTTTGAAGAAGCTTTTTGGAACAGGGTCGAAGCACTCTGAACCTGTGAACGATATACCACGCCATCGTCAATACCACGAATGTTCTTGCATACTGCTCCCCCCCCCCCCCCACCTCCCCCCTAATTTCATGGTGGTAAGAAGGTGCCTGTCATACTATTATTACTATTATTATCTATAGTATAATTATATAGGCTGCAAATAAGGTCCCTGCTAGTATGCTTAATTAAGGACCCTGTGATCGTGTATGAAAATTAGAGGCTTCTGATTCCTACTTACTATGCCACGAAACAAGCTCCTTCCTTCCATATATAGGTGATGTTTCGTGGCAATAATTGAAGGATTCATTTTCCTCCAATTTTCTGACTACATCACAGGGTCCTTCAAGGGGAATCAGAAGCAACTGTTGTAAGGTCATGGTCAATAGTCCTGCAACCTGGTGAATATATGCGAGCCATTTGAGTGAATCTTATGAATCGATATTGCAGAGACCAACAGCTTTAGTTTCGGATCATTTTTCGAAGCTATTTCATTGGAAGGTGTTGTAGGACTATTGACCATGACTGTACTTTGTTATTATGACCTTCTTCTACTACAATCATGAGCCATAATAAGTATCCAGGTGTTGTTCAAATTTGGAATCCTCTGACATACAAATGAACCAGAATTACAAAGCTTATCCTGTCTCACACTTGCTGAAGCTCGTTTTAGGCTCCATCAGGTTATTGCAAGCAGACCTGGATACTGATTATGGCTCGTGACTGTACAGTTGCGTACACTCGCGGTCAGAAATTGTCTTGATCCCTTGGCAAGATGAATCGCAACTAGCCGAGCTTTGATGATTCGAACAACTGTGTATTGCAGGGAGACGCACAGTTGTTCGAACCTTCAAAGCTAGGCTGTTTGAGATTCATTTTGCCAGGGGATCGGGACACAATTTCTGACCTCGAGTGTACAACAGATGATTCGAGGCCACCTATTCCACCAACATATGCTGATGTTTTATCTGGTAACAGTGGCAGCTATGAAGTGGACAAATATTCAGTCGTCTACTCGGGCCAATCAAACCCAATGATAATTTGTCACTGTGCTGATAGAACTGTTCTTCATTAAATATCATTGTAAGTAAAGGTATTAGGCCTATATATATATTGAAAATAAATAGCGTGTTATAACCATTGTGGATATATTACAACCACAGTATTACAATACATATATTCAAATAATGATAAGTTCATTTTTGTGAGACACACGGGGTTTCGAAACTGATGCAGTATTTTGAAACCCGTGTGTCTCATATGAATGAACGTATCATTATTTGGATATCTGTGTTGTAATACTGTTTTTGTAATATTCGCAATGGTTATAACACGTTAGTCATTATCAGTATATTATATTTCCTTCATGATATTAATTGGAGAATAGTTAAATCTGCATACTGACAAATTATCATTGTTATTTTTCGCCCGAGCAGCCGATTGAATATGTGTCCAATTTACAGCTGCCACTGTTACCAGATACAACACCAGCATAATTATGTTGGTGGATGAGATGGCCTCGAGTCATTTGTACAGTCGCGGTCAGAAGTTGTGTCCCGATTTTGTGCTCTGCCAAAAGTCACTGTTGGTTTTAAATCTCTTTCCACATATCTTGTCATAGAGTTAATTTCATCGATGGTTTCCAGAGTGATATAAATCCGGTGGATTAATTTCCCTTCTTGCTCTTCTACTTGACCTTGAGAGAGAGAGAGAGAGAGAGAGTTGTGTTTTATACTTGTCTTTCCTTTTGACTGGGACTTTACGACTATATTACAAAGGTAAATAAAGCTAGACTGACATGAGATCGTCTTGGCCATTCACAGTGTGTACTACGATACTGTTTTAGAAGAGCCATCATTTACCCAGGGGAAATTTATGGCTAATCACTAACTGACAACTAGAGGATGAAGGTAGGGGAAGTTGGGAGGGGTGAAGGCGGGGTAAACTCTCCCCCCCCAGCTCCGATCCCCCTCTTCCCTCTGTCCAGGGTAGGGGGTGGAAGGAAGGACCAAACCCTGAGCAGAAATTAGTGCTCGTGAGTGTACATGAGATTCAATCACCGTCGTCCATTCATTCATTCATTCATCTATCTCTCCTTCCGTCTCTCCTTCCCTTCATCTATACATCCGTCTCTCCTTCTATCCATCCACCCGTCTTTCCTTCCTTCTCTCCTTCCCTCCATCCATACATCCTTCTCTCTCTCCTTCTATCCATCCATGCATCAATACATCCTTCTCTCCTTCCATCAACACATACATCCATACAACCGTCTCTCCTTCCATCCATGCATCCACCCATTTTTATCTCCTTCTATCCATCTATCCACCTCTCCTTTTCCTCTATCCATCCATCCCTCTTTCTATACATCTATCCATCCACATCTCCTTCCATCCCACCTTCACTAAGTCATTCGTGGTCCAGACTCTCTTGTTTGTTGGTGAATTGGAAGGTCAGTCATTTCTCCCAATACCAGAGAACAGCTGGGCAAAGTTCACTCTTTTAAGGACCCTGTGATCGTGTATGAAAACTGGAGGCTTGTGATTCCTCCTGACCACGCCACAAACCAGCTCCTTCCATATAGGTGGTGTTTCATGGCAATATTTGAAGAACTCATATCACTCCCATTTTCTGACTATATACACCACAGGGTCCCTTAAGTTAAGATTTTGTTCGTAAGCGTTCATTTATGGCAAGGACTGGGACCCGACACTAGCTTCGAAATCATAATAAATTAAACTCATACTCATAGAAGAGCACAAATCATTCACTGCTTCGAAATGAGCCTGAAACACTATGGTAAAAGTCAGGATTGCAAACATAACAACAAGTCCAAACTCTCAGATGTTTTGTGAATACTGGCCCAGATACTCTTGGTGGTGGTGGTACAGTTATGGTCAAAAGTCCTGCAACCTGGTGAATAACAGTGAGCCATTTGAGTGAATCTTATGAACCAATATTGCAGAGACCAACAGCTATAGTTTCGGATCATTTTTCGAAGCCATCTCATTGCATTGGAAGGTGTTGCAAGATTATTGACCGTGACTGTACTATATTGCTAAGGTTGTAGAGGTTAGCATTGTCCTCTAAACCTGTATTTCTGTGCTTCAAAATAGCATGTTTGGTGGAGGCGTAGCATCATATTACCTGTAATGTTAAAATATGCAACATATCGTTCGGGTAATACATGTGCTCACACAGGTCATTTATCCCAACAATTTTTGGAATAAGCGCTAAGTATAGAAGACTTTAGCTGGACAGATCACATTCCCTTCGAGAAGAGAGTTTCGCCATTACCGTATACCAAGGACAGCAAGCGGGAGGAAGGGAGGGATGTATATAATATGCTATTTTGAAGCACAGAAATACCGGTTTAGAGGATAATGCTGACCTCTACAACCTTAGTATTCTATGCTCAAAATAGCATGTTTGGTGGAGCATGACAAGCTGGAGGAAGGGAGGTATGCTGTACGTGTGAAAGCCGCCTAATTAAGTGAAGGATTTGTAAAATATAGTAATAAAAGGTATTCAAGAAATTTAATTTCTTTACCTTAATTTATTAAACAATGAGTGTGTTTATAAGATCCCACATTTTACATATCCAATGATAAAAGCGGTTAAAACATTTTTTGTTTTTTATTTATACTATGTATAAATATTTACAGATAGTTTATGCTAGGTGCACCAAACAGATCCCCCCTAACATTAACACTGAGGTGGTTTGTTGCATGGCCTGGTGTGGAGGAATCAGTATCATCCTCCAAATTACTGTAACAACATTATATAAGATTTTCACCTCAATTGACACCCTGAGGATTCTAACGATATTATTATTATTTTCATTTATATATATATGTATTTTGTAGTAGTAGTAGTAGTAGTAGTAGTAGTATTATATTATTATTATTATTATTATTATTATTATTATTATTATTATTGACGTGCTTCTCTGATTCAGCTTTTGGTTGTTTTAATTAATTTAGTTATTGGTGCAAAAAAAGTTCCTACAGATTTCTCCAAGCTGTGTCACAAATCAGACCCATACCCACACCATGCTATGACAATCAGACCCATACCCACACCATGCTATGACAATCAGACCCATACCCACACCATGCTATGACAATCAGACCCATACCCACACCATACCATGACAATCAGACCCATACCCACACCATGCTATGACAATCAGACCATGACAATCTGTTGGTGAATTGGAGGGTCTCTGATTCCTCCTAACCATACCATAAGGAACTGTGTGATGTAGTCAGAAATTTTTTGGAGGTAAACGAGTCCTTCAAATATTGCCACGTAACACACACACACACACACACACACACCATCTACAGTATAGGGAAGGAGCGTGTTTCGTGGCATAGTCAGGAGGAATCAGAAGCCTCCAATTCCCATACAGAACGATCACAGGGTCCTTAAGATAATCGTGAAAATGGGGAAAAAAAAAAATATATATATATACACAATATTTAGGGGTGTAGGGAGTTAGGGGACATGATGGGGGCTTTTCCGGGGTAGGGGGGAGTTGGGGGATATGGGGGCTATTCCGGGGGGGTGGGGGATATTTATGGGGCGTCAGGAAACATCTTTGAATTATACTATTTTGACTGGACACTGAAGGCTGTCTCAAAGGTCACACACACACACACACACACACACACACACACACACACAGAGAGAGAGAGAGAGAGAGAGAGAGAGAGAGAGAGAGAGAGAGAGAGAGAGAGAGAGAGCGACATACATACACACACACACACAGAGAGAGAGAGAGAGAGAGAGAGAGAGAGAGAGAGAGAGAGAGAGAGAGAGAGAAGGGCAGGGAACTAATGCTTTCAACTGTACTCTATATACTGCATGAGTGTACAGTACAGTCACTTCCAGAAATTCGTTTACAGGTATTATACTACGGGGGGTTAGAATGATGATCTGGTAACACTGATTAAAGGAATAAATAAGGGATAATTACAACTCCTGTTTATCGTGCTACTTAGTAAATAAAAATAATAATAATAAAGTCACATTATAATTTGTTGACCAAGAATTTGTTATCATAATTTATTAGGTGAATTTATTTACGATGAAACTTTTTACCTTCTTAATTAAATTCCCTTTATTCAGTGTTACCATATCATCTTCTAAATATAATAGCATAAAATAATACACGTCAACACATTTCTGGAACCAACTGTACACACACACACACACACACCACATCAGCACACACACACCACATCAGCACACACACACACACACACACACACACACGCAGAGGTATAGAGCGAGCGGCTAGCGGTGGTGTCGGTACGTATACGGTTATCCAATTCCGGTACTCTGGATTTCGGCGAACTCCCCTTACCCGTATGTACGTATAGATATGTGGGGTGAATATTTATAGAATTGGCTTTCAGAGTGGTCCCCTTATCTTCTCATTACCCCCCGTGGTGTGTGTTATGTAGTGTAGTGCAATGACCAACACAAAAATAAGGTCCACTGATGCCGGTGTGATATTCCATAGTGACGAGTTCCTGTTGACACCAAAACCATGACAGTAATGTAAGGGAGTGACGCATTTCTGGCACGAAGGGGGAGGGGTGGGGGGTACGTGAAAATGATATTGATGGTAATAATCGTAATTATTTTAGTAATAATAATGATACTAATAATAAATGATAATAATAATAAATAATGATAAATATAATAGTAATAATAATAGCAAAGGATAATAATAATAATAAATGATGATAATAATATTGATAAATGATGATGATAATAATAATAATAATAATAATAATAATAATAATAATAATAATAATAAAGATAATAATAATAATAATAATGATAATAATAATATCAGTATAAACACGCACTTATAACACAGAAACACACACTCAGAAAGACATAATATTTTATACACACACACACACACACACACACACACACACACACACACACAGGCAAACGTCACTATTCATCATAATACATACGCTGTCAATTCCAATATACATATCCACTGGTTAATTATTTATTCGACCTGACCACACACACACACACACACACACACAAACATACACGGGCAAACAAGAAGATGAACTTGTGGCTCTTAATTTTAATCAAACATTTCATAACAAGGCCACAACAGTCATAGCACACACACACACACACACACACACACACACACACACACACACACACACATAGGTAGATAAATATCATATGAACACACTAACACAGTACATGCTAAACTCCTCACACACTTATTTATATGTATAGGTAATTACACGAGCTCACACACACATATCCACCGTCGAACCAAGATGACACTATTATGAAGTCGGTGGGCAGGTGGTTGGGTGGGTGGGGCTCGATCCTATCCTATAACAAACTGTGGTGTGGGTCGTGTTGTTGCAGTTGTCAGAGGTGTTGTCACAATGATCCACGTGGGGGAGTGGTGGTCCCATAGGTTTTTTGAACGACTGTACACGTGTTTCCTACAAATAAATAAATGAATAAATGAATAAAAGAAAGCACACACACACACACACACACACACATATATGGACCCTCCTACCCCCCCCCCCCCTCCCGTTCGATAACATTTTACATTCACCAACACAAGGGTTACTTATTTCACAACCGCATGATACCAGTGCCACGATTACTATTACAACCATAACGTAACGTATATGCACTATACTTAATTCAATAACAAACGACAATAACACATGTCATATCCATATAAATTCACACGAGCTCAAAAAAATATATACAAAAAGATAAAATATCTAGATGCACATACGAGAACATAATAATAATAATAATAATAATAATAATAATAATAATAATAATAATAATAATAATAATAATAACTGAAAATAAAAAGTTATCCACGCATGTACTCACGGTAGAAATACAGGGACTACAACACACACCAACACACACACACACAACAATGCGTCCTCTCTCTCTCTCTCTCTCTCTCTCTCTCTCTCTCTCTCTCTCTCACACACAGAAAGAGAGGTGGCCATCAAATCGGAGAGCGGCCGGGGAGTTTTACGTTGCAATTACCCGCTTTGCAATTGCCGGACCAACATTAAAAACAGGCGGTATTAATCCCAGCACAATGATGCTCACACGCTCCATCTGTGTGTGTGTGTGAGAGAGAGAGAGAGAGAGAGAGAGAGAGAGAGAGAGAGAGAGAGAGAGAGAGAGAGAGAGAGAGGATGCAATATAGTGTGTGTGTGTGTGTGTGTGTGTGTGTGCCCGATACCAATTTGTCAAATTTTCCCTAGTAATAATAATAATAATAATAACAAGGTCTGATGGGAGTCCCCTTGCCTAGGGTCCTAATTAGACCTTCTACTCGGGTTTCAATTTGGTAACCTATACTATATTCCCATGCCACTATATTTGTCTGTATGTTCATATGAGTAATACATTAAGGAACCCTGTGATGTATCAGAAATTGGAAGGTAAATTGAGTCCTTCTAATATTGCCACCAAACACCGTCTATACTGAGTTTGTTTCGTGACATGGTCAGGTAGAATCAGTAGCCTTCATTATTTTCATACACTATCACAGGGTCCTTAATTAAAGTCCATTCCATATCAATGTATATATTACTGTATATTTTACTAGTGTTGGTAAATCTGGGGCAACTGATTCCTTCAAACTCTTTCAAGAAATAGTCCACTATTATTTTTATTAATTTCGTCCTGTTCCTTGGCATACTTTAGAGAAATAATGTTGAACCACGTAATTCCCATCATAATGATTATCAATAGGAGGTCAACTTAAGGACCCTGTGATGTAGTCTAAAATTGGAGGTAAATGAGTCCTTCAAATATTGCCACCAAACACACAACCACACACCTATATGGGAAGCCTGTTTCATGGCATGGTCAGGTGGAATCAGAAGCCTCCAGTTTTCATACACGATAATAGGGTCCTTAATTTAATGGAGTCTTATGTGCCTTTATCATAATAAATTCTTGCAGCTTCGACTAAACTGATAAATTGCATAAACAAAACAACATAAAGCAATTGTAGCAAATAATTTAATTCATGTTGAAAATTTTTATGCCTAGTGTTGCCTTATGTATATATTTGCCTATTTTTCGAGAATTTTCAATATAATAATGATACATATATATTATACACTTCTTGTCAAACTGTGGAGCTTCCTTATACAATATACCCAACACTGAAGTAACATAATCTTTCCAACTTTAAGCTCTTGATGTAAATTTTCTTACGATAATACATTCATGAACCGAGTTTGGTGAAGTTCATGAATACCGGTTTTACAACACACACTTGCACATGGCACTGCCAAGAACAAACACATTACTCTGACACACACACACACACACACACACACACACACACACACACACATCAATTGGTTAGTTATTCCACCTGACCTCACACACACGTTTGCATTTTCTTTTTTTTAAGTTACCAAATTAATTTTCTCAAGAGTTTTCTGTTTAAGTAAGGGGTGTTATTAAATACTCCCCCCCCCCCGCCCTTCCCCATTTACACAGCATAAAAGGGAGCAAGTAGAGACATGTTTTGTTTTTTTTTGCTTTATAATATCCATGTATATCTTTTTTTTTTTTTTTTTTTTTTTGAAGATTCAGAGAAGAAGTGTTACCTTGATGGCATCCGTGTAGTGACATTCCGTGAGGTTCGTGATTCTGGAGCAGCTTTTATCACTCGTTCCTTCGTGGGTTGTTCTGAGGCTTAGGCGATCTTCGAGGATTTTGTGTGAAGAAAAATTGGAGGAAAGCCATTGAAGACTTTGGAGACTGAGTATGGTGGTGGTCAGCCTGAACAGTTGTCTCAGGAATCCAAAAACATCGTCCTTGAAACTCCAAGACGCCGGAACAAAAGTTGCTCCAAATTGCTAAAGAAATCCTTGTCCGTCGAAACATACATATGAGTGGCCATGTTGTGTACCGGCTGAGAGAGAGAGAGAGAGAGAGAGAGTGTAAAAGCGCGATTTTTGTCCCCTTACTTTACTCTTGGATATTACTATTTTTACTCTACTCTTGGAGGGAAACAAAAACCCACTGCCTTTAACAAAAAAAAAAAAAAACACCAGTGTATGCTACTACTCTACCCTATAGCTGTATCAACTTGGTCTGAAAAAAAAAACAAGATACCGATGAGAAACAGGACTTGCCTTGCGAATACCAAAAATAAATCATACAAAGGACAAGTCCAGCTCCTCTCCAGTACTGGGTAAACGCTGCCACCACCAGACCAAAGTCGATCAGAGGAACCAAGTGAGCACACACCGGAAGGGTAGCGTAATGTTACTTTAAGAAGGCTCGCGAGTAAGCAGCCCAGACTACAATTCTAACGGGGGTACGATCAGTGATTGGAATTAAGAATCTATTACTATCTATAAAGGAACACAGTCTATTTGTTATATCGGTGACGGAAATACTCAAACAATTATAAACCCATTTATTTTATAAATTTATGGTACGAGTACAAAATAACACAATAATACTTTCTGTTCCCCCCCTCCCTTGCTAATATCTCCTACTCCCCGTTCTGTCAACTAGGACAGGAACAATTCCGTGTCTCGCCAGTTGACAGAGCTAACCCACATAAATCCAAAAATAAACAATTATTACTATTAAATATCCCCCCTCCCTTAATACAGTTCCTACTCCCTTTTCTGTCAACTACGACAGGAACAATTCCGTGTCTCGCCAGTTGACAGAGCTAACACATAAAATAAAAAAAAACTATTATTACTATGAAATATTCCCCCTACCTTAATACCCCAAATAATCCCTAATAATAAATTTTTTCACAACAAGGCCGAAATATAGTTAATAAAAAATAAAAAAATCACATCCTAATCTCAATACTATAATAATGAAAAGATAAAATTGCCAGAAAATGTTCTGAATTTTCTTTGGTACAACGTGGTTCACTAGACACCAAGGGAGAATGCTATAATGGCTGTCACCCCAGCAGACGAGAAAATGAGGAAAAGATAAAAAACATACATTACTTACTATGTCTGAATGTGAACCCAATATCTTTTAGTTATTTATATTCCATCACAGGACTAATTGATTCACCACTCACTATATTCACACTACAATATATATTATGAGAGCTAGTATGAGCTCTTACCTGTCACCCCAGCAGACGAGAAATGAGGAAGAGATGAGTCGACGTATCGCCTTCTCTACTCTCCCTCACTCCCCACAAAGTAGTGACCAACGTATCTCACTTTCTGGCAATTCCATCAGTTCCACCCTTAATGGTGTTTATAGTTACATAACATGATTTAAACATATTATTGAGCTCAAACACATTGCCTTCTCCCTTGTTTAAAGTTTTATATTACTGTAATTTACATATTCAAGGCATGTATTGTTCCGCCAACAAGAAAATGTACTGTCCTGACTTTAGACCCTAACTAATCTAATTAATTTTCTAAGTAAGTTACAATTAAATTGCAGGTAACAGCATAGGAATGTTAGCTTCGTAATTATACATTATAATTATAAATGCAGGTTATTCCCTGTATCCAATTAATTATTTTACATTCACCTCTTAATCACCACGTATTTCTCTATCCCTATCAATCTACCTAAGTTTCAATTATTCCTCTCTTTAACCTATTTACCTAACTATAATAATTATTTCTATTACTCATCTATAACCTCTAACTATAAACATTATTCGTACTTTTTCTCATATTAGTATTTTTAGAAGAAGCCCACCACCGAGATTATTCGTCAGGGATAATCTCAGCCTGGCTACTCCCTACAATCTTACTTTAAAAGCCTATTCTAATACCCGTAAATATTCTAAATAACAATACATATAAAAATAGGGGTGTTACAAGAGAGAGAGAGAGAGAGAGAGAGAGAGAGAGAGAGAGAGTTACATAGAAACCCAGACCACAACAGACCTTACGGTCCACACGATGTGACCTGATTAGAAGGTTACTGGTAGAAAATGAATTACTTTCCAGTGATAGTCGTAGATAAGGATGGCAAAGTAGAAGGCTCTCTCCCCACCCTCCACTCCCTCCGGCCTGAGCCGTACAGGAAATAATGCCAGAAGTCAGAACCTTGTGGAGTTAGCAGAAATACTCCACAAGGAAATTTTATAGGAAAGATAGAAAGTAGGTGAAATTTGGCTAACTTGCCACCTGTAATGGGCAAAATTATTCATTAGTAAACATTGTAAGTCGGGGATTAGACACAAGGTGTTTATCTAAGCGACGTTTGAAGCTGTCTATGGTGTTATAATCTATTACATTACAGGGAAGCCCATTCCATAAGTTGACGACTCGGTTGAAAAAGAAATTCTTGGATTCGTGCGAAATATAAGATTTACCTATGATTTTGCACCGTTTCCTCTCGTGTAGTTTGATTGGTCGATAGTGAGATATTTGCTGCAGTCCATATTATCTATGCCTTTGATTATTTTAAATACCTGGATTAAATCACCTCTCAATCTACGTTGTGGTAATGGGAATAGATTTAGATCACTTGGCCGCTCCTCATACGTTTTGTTTCTTGGACTTGGTATCATTTTTGTAACTCTACGTTGGACTCGTTCCAATTTTGCTATATCTTTCTGGTAGTACGGGCACCAGGCTTGAACACAATACTCCATAAGGGGACGGACCAAGGAATTATACAAAGTGAGGATTGTGTCTTTAGACTTATACTCGAATGCTCTGCCAATAAAGCCAATAGTTTTATTTGTTTTCTTAATTACTTCCGTACACTGCTGACTGGGTTTTAGGTTACTTGATACTGTTACCCCTAAGTCTGTCTCTCGATCCACGCTTTTGAGTTGCTTACCATTTAACGAGTAGTTTGCTGATACGTTACGATATCCGATGTGGAGCACTTTACATATATCTGCATTAAAGGACATTTGCCAAATTTTCGCCTAATTTGACAATTTATCGAGGTTATCTTGCATTTCTTTGTTCTGTACGTTAGTGAGTACTGTATTTGCAATTTTGGTGTCATCGGCAAACTTCGATATTATGCATGAGAGGCCTTCGTCTATGTCGTTTATGTAAACTAGGAATAGGATTGGCCCTAAAACTGACCCCTGTGGCACCCCGCTTGTAACGCCAGTTTCAACTAGATGATTTTCCATTTATTACCACGCATTGTTTAAGGTTGCTTAGCCAGTTCTCTATCCATCTTACGGTATCGCCTTGGATTCTGTGTAATTTTAGTTTAGTTATTAAGCGTTTATGGGGAACTTTGTCAAAGACCTTTTGGAAATCTAGATAAATTATGTCTACTGCTTTACTCTTATCATATTCGTTGAAAATGTCATTTAAAAAGTCTAATAGGTTCGTTAGGCAAGATCGATTATTACGAAAACCGTGTTGAGTGTCTCTGAGTAAGTTGTTTTCCTCTAAGTGATTTGTAAGTTTATCGTATGATTGTCTCTAGCATTTTGCATACGACTGAGGTTAGGCTGATAGGGCGATAGTTGCTAGGTAGAATTTTGCTGCCTTTTTTAAATATTGGTGTTACGTCAGCGAGCTTCCATTCGTCAGGTATTGTCCCAGTGTGTAAAGAATATTTAAAGAGCAGATTCAGAGGTTTTACTATTTAGCTTTTTGCTTCCTTTAATACGCGAGGGGAGGAGGAGGAGGAGGAAAGGGGAAAAAAAAGGAGGAGGAGGAGGAAAGTGGAAAAGAAGGGAAGAGGGGGAGCGACAAAGAGATAAAGGTAAGGGAGGGGAAGAGAGATAAAGGAGGGAAAGAGGAGAGAGAATGGGAAAAAGAAAGGGGGTACGTGGGGTAGATAGGAGAATAAAGAGGGGGGGATGGGGGAGGAGGGAATGAGGAAGGAGGTCACTATAAGTACAAGATAAATGAAAGCTAGAGAGAGAGAGAGAGAGAGAGGCTGGGCACGATATAAGGGATGGTCATTAAACCGTGGCATGATAACGTTAGCCAAACCTCGAAACACGGAGCTGAACATGGAGGATCGTCTTTGGTTTTGCAATTTCCTGCATGATTGATCTGAGAAGGAGTTTCTGCACCTGGTGGTGAGTGACGAGTTTTTTGTTTACGTTACTCGGAAACCAAATTCTCAAAATGACGTCATATGGTCAAAGACTCATGATGATATTCCCGATGAAGAGAGGTACCATGAAGTCGTCAAATCCCCAGACTGCCTTGGTGTTGTCATCATGTTTCCAGTCAAGAAATTAATGTGGATCATCAAGCCACGTGGAACCAGCTGGGATGGCCGGCCCCATTTTGTATCCGTGATTCTCTCTCAGCATGCGATTCCTTTCATGAAATACCGTACCTGTGTTCTGGATGTGCAAGAAAGAGGCTACATTTCTTTACTACAAAGCTCTCTGCATTAAGGCCCTTGCAACTCAACGCCTTCTCAAACACAACGAGATCGACTTTTTCCGAAACAATGAATGGCCCGGCAATTCACCTAACTTTATTAATGTTTGTAAATCGAGTTGGAGGCCTGATGCTGCAGGAGTCCATTCATCGCCGTGTTTCTTGTGCCGTTTTGGAGGAGAAAATCAACGAAGTGCTTCAGAACATGAGTAACCATGACACCTCACACTTCGAGTCGCTTCTACGATCCTACCCAAGCCGAAGTCAAGCTGTTGGTGAGGCGCATGGAGGAAACATAGCTTATTGAAATTTTCTACGGTTAAACTCGCAAATAAAGTCCCTAAATATTAATAAGAATTTATTTTTTTAGTACAGTATTGTCTGAACTAAGGGAAGGGGAAGGGGGGGGGGCAATAATTAAACAACACCCTGTATAATCCACTTGATGTTGTGGGCCAGTTTCAGTTCAGTGCCAGTTTCAGTTTCAGTTCAGTGCCAGTTTCAGTTCAGTGACAGTTTCAGTTCAGTGACAGTTTCAGTTTCAGTTCAGTGACAGTTTCAGTTTCAGTTCAGTGACAGTTTCAGTTCAGTGCCAGTTTTAGTTTCAGTTCAGTGCCAGTTTTAGTTTCAGTTCAGTGCCAGTTTTAGTTTCAGTTCAGTGCCAGTTTCAGTTCAGAGCCAGTTTCAGTTTCAGTTCAGTGCCAGTTTCAGTTCAGTGCCAGTTTCAGTTCAGTGCCAGTTTCAGTTCAGTGCCAGTTTTAGTTTCAGTTCAGTGCCAGTTTCAGTTCAGTTCATCCTCTTATCTATGAAATATTGAGCTTTCAGTTTCAGTTCAACCTCATCCTTTTAGTTATATAATTATAGGTTCTTATCTTACATTTGTTAATATAAAACTTTGCTAAGAGGTTAAGTGAGGGATCTGGTCATTAAATCAAATTAAAAACGAGGAAAATTCAGAGAGAGAGAGAGAGAGAGAGAGAGAGAGAGAGAGAGAGAGAGAGAGTCTTAATAATTCCAGTTTCATAACCTCTTCCCCTTGTTATTATTCATTGCACTCGTGACCTGGGCAGGAAAGAGGAGGAGGAGGAGGAGGAGGAGGAGGAGGAGGAAAGGGGAAAAGAAGGGAAGAGGAGGAGCGACAAGGAGATACAGGTAAGGCACGGGAAGAGATATAAAGGAGGGAAAGAGTTACAAGGAGTTACAAGGACAAGTAGCACCTCAAAAGGTCTTACGACCCATAACAAGGAGGTACCGTAGATGTAGTAGCAGTTGCTAACTAATAGTGAGAGAAAAGTATAGTAAAGAGAAGGCTCTCCCCACCCACCTCATGGAAATGGAAATGTACCTAACCCGGAGGAAAAAAGGCCGGACTAGGAGGAGAGAGGAGAGAGAATGGGAAAAGAGAAGGGGAGATAGGAGAATGAAGAGGGGGGATGGGGTGGGGGAGGAGGGGGGAATGAGGAAGGAGGTCACTATAAGTACAAGGTAATGAAATGCTAGTTAATGAGAGAGAGAGAGAGAGAGAGAGAGAGAGAGAGAGAGAGAGAGAGAGAGAGAGAGATATTAGAATGGAGGGAAGGAAAGAGAAACACTGAAATAGAGGGAAAGCAAGGGGTAGAGAAGGTAGGAAAGAGAGAAACTGGAATGGAGGGAAGGAAATAAGAAAAGATAGAGAGAGATAAAGAAATTGGAATGGAGGGAAGAGAGAGACGGGAATGGAGAGAAGTTAAGGAGTTACAAGGAAAAGAAGTACCCTAGGGGACCTTACGATCCATACAAAGAGGGTACCTGTGGGTTTAGTTGCGCAAGTAGGCGACCGTCCTCGAATGTGTCATGTGAAACCATCAAAGAACACACGCACAACGGCTTAAACACTTAGACGGTGGTTTAAGGCTTTGTCTAATCTGGACTTGAACTGATCCACAGAGTTGCTGTTGACCACATCAGCAGGAAGCGCGTTCCAAGTACCGCAGATGCTGTATGTAAAGAACTTACCACACAGATCACGGTTGTATCGCTTCAGTTCAAGTTTGTAGCCATGATTCCTGGTTGTGCCCTCACTGAGTTGGAAAATGTCCCTGTAGTCTACATTGTCAAAGCCTCGTAGTATTTTAAACACTTCGATAAGCTGACCACGCAGTCTCCGGGTTTCCAAAGAGAACAGGTCGAGTTCTACCAACCGATCTTTATAGCTCTTGTGTCTAAGAGAGGGTATAAGTTTGGTTGCCCTGGCTTGCACTCGTTCCAATCTCGCGATATCCTTTCGGTAAGAAGGACTCCAAAACTGGACTGCATACTCCAGGTGCGGTCGGACAAGGGAATTGTACAGACAAAGTACTATCTCCTTGTTCCGGTATCCAAACTGTCGCTTTATGTACCCTAACATCCTTTGGGCTTTCTTCTCAGCCTCAATACACTGCTTTGAGAACTTGAGGTCACTGGTGATAGTTACACCCAAGTCTTTCTCAGTATCAGTGCTTACGAGAGCATTGCCCTTAAGGTTATACTCTGTTCGGGGGTTTCTGTGGCCTATATGCATAACTTTGCATTTGTTCACATTAAATGGCATTTGCCACGTGTCAGACCACTCCCCGATCTTCCTAAGATCTTCTTGTAAGCGGGTAGTATTTCCTTCTTTCGCGACATTCATACCAAGCTTAGTATCATCGGCGAATTTGGAAATCTTGGCAACCATGTCACCATCCACGTCATTAACATAGATGATAAACAGTAGTGGTCCCAGAACAGAACCTTGGGGAACACCGCTAGTAACGGGCACCCACTCTGAAGCCTGTCCATTCACTACCACCCGCTGCCGTCTGTCACTTAGCCAGTTCTCTATCCAATTTGCCACATTTCCGTCTATGCCCAGTGCACGCACTTTCCGAAGGAGGCGGCGGTGGGGTACCTTATCAAAGGCTTTCTGAAAGTCTAAGTAGACAACATCGACCGCTTTATCCCGATCATGCTCACTGAAAACAAAATGGAAGAATTCCACCAGATTTGTGAGGCATGACCGGTGCTGCCGGAACCCATGCTGGGAACCCCTCAGTAGCAAATTTGATTCTAAGTGTGCTGTTATTTTGTCCACCATGATGCTCTCCATGAGTTTACAGACTATCGAGGTTAAACTGATGGGTCTGTAGTTTGACGGTTGGCTAGCATCTCCCTTCTTGAAGATAGGAGTCACCTCTGCCTCACGCCAGTCTCTAGGAACGCATCCAGTCTGGATTACCCTGTTGAAGACCATGCACAGGTGTCGTGATACTTCACCATGCACTTCTTTCAACACTCTAGGTAAGAACCCATCCGGACCGGGGGACTTGTTTGCTTTTAATTCGATTATTTTTCTCTCGATTTCTTCTTGGGTGAAGACCAATGACTCCAACTTCTCACTGAAGGAGTCCAAAGGTTCGGGAATGGGACCACTCTCCTCAGAGAACACTGAAGAGAAGTACTCATTTAAGAGGTTAGCATTTTCTGCATCAGAGTGCATCAATGCTCCATCCTCATTCACCAAGGGACCGATCCTGCGTCGGATTGGTTTACGGCCATTCACATAACTGAAAAACTCCTTGGGGTTCTCTTTGCAGAGTCTAGCCACACGGACCTCCTCAGCACGCTTAGCCGCCCTTATTTTGGACTTCACGTTTCGATTCAGTCTTCTATGACCGTCAAAGTCCCCAGATGCCTTCGCTCGACGATACGCAGTTCTCCTCTCCCTTAGTAGGTTACGGATTTCCCGATTAAACCACTTCGGTTGAATGAACTTCTGACCTGTTCCCTTCAGAGGAATAAAGCGCGACTGAAGTTCCATGAAGGAAGACAAGAATGACCTCCACAGATCATCAGCACTCTCTCCCTCCTCTAGTTCCATTTCAGCAACGCCTTCACGAAGACCTGTAAAGTCCGCTCTCCCCATGTCTAATTTTCTATGCACCGGGGTCACGGACTCCATATTAGGGACCTTAACTGAAAATCTTATAAGCTTGTGGTCGCTTCCACCTATTTCTTCATTTACAGAGAGGTCTTGAATGATGTCATCCTCTGAGGTGAGGACCAAGTCGAGTATGTTAGCACCTCTTGTTGGCTCCCTTACCCATTGAGTGAGGAATTCATCATTTACAAACTCCAAGAGTGGTGTGTTCTCGGCAGAGGGCTCTCTGGTTTCCCAGTCAACATGTGTGTTGAAGTCCCCCATAAGGATGCACACCCTGCCGTCCACTAGTTCACCCAGCAACTGGTATAGGTCCCTGTCCATCTCATTGAGTTGTCCAGGGGGTCTATAAAGCAGAAGGGTTCTGTATTTTGCAGTGCCTATTTCTAGGTCAACTCCAAGGAGCTCGTGGTTCGATGTGATGTTGCAGGTCATCGATTTGATGGAGTTCTTTACATACAACAGCACACCACCACCCCCTCTGTCCTCTCTATCTTTGTGGAAGAGTTGGTAGCCTGGAATCACGAATTCCCCTTCAAGATCTCTGTCTGAGGTTCTCAACCATGACTCCGTTATGGCCACCATCTCGGGTTCCTCTGTCGCAACGAGGGCCCGCAGTTCCAAAAACTTGTTTCGGATGGACCTGGCGTTGAACAATAGAACCTTCAGGGAACCCCCAACAGCAGGGCTCCCTATACTCCTCCGTTTCCCGGTTTGGACATTGTCTTGGTAGTGCTGGGGATATCCTTCTTCAGGATCTCAGCGAATGTCTTCTCTGGGGTCACTCTAGCATAGCGACGAGGGCTCTCCTCCACGCTCGGTCGAGTGCTCCTGAGACATCGTCGGACGGCGTCTTCCATTAATTTGGAAAGCACTTCTTTCCCCTTTAGTGAGAGATGTGTGCCATCCCTCTGGTAGAGGTCGTCTCTACCAAAGAGTGAGGTGTAGGGGTCCACAAAGAACACCCCCTCGGCAGTACACAAATCAGCCAGGCGCTGATTTACTGCAATGTTCTTTGACAGAGCAGTCCCTAAAGGGCCTCTCCTTGGGAGCATGCCAACAACTACCCTTCTGCGGGTTTTTGACCCACAGTCGTCTACTGCACCGAGCACATCCGAGAGGACTCCTTCGGTCATGCCT
>JAWQEG010008913.1:0-10000 GCA_033782935.1 Petrolisthes cinctipes
AATTCACTTCAGTATATATTTATGTGGATTTGGGTGCTCCTGATTCCTACAAAACCATGCCAGGAAACAGGTCTTATGGTATATTTTATGGGGTTTTGTTTCGTGGTGTGGTTTGGAGGAATCAGTAGCCCCCCCTCCCCCCCTCTTTCCCCCAGAGATACATACATATATTTTATCTGGGCACTTAGACATTCTCAGGCGAAGGTAGATTTACTGTGATGGTGTGAGTGTGTGTGTGTGTGTGTGTGTGTGTGTGTGTGTGTGTGTGTGTGTGAGAGAGAGAGAGAGAGAGGAAGTAAGAGAGGGAGGGGGGTAGGAAGGTGGGTAAGAGAGAGAGAGAGAGAGAGAGAGAGAGAGAGAGAGAGAGAGAGAGAGAGAGAGAGAGAGAGAGAGAGAGAGATAAACACACAGAAAGTGAGATAGAGAGTAACACACACACAGACACACACACACAGAGAGAGAGAGAGAGAGAGAGAGAGAGAGAGAGAGAGAGAGAGAGAGAGAGAGAGAGAGAGAGGAGAGAGAGAGAGAGAGAGAGAGAGAGAGAGAAACACACACACACACAGATAAAGATATATATATATATATATATTATATATATATAGAGAGAGAGAGAGAGAGAGAGAGAGAGAGAGAGAGAGAGAGATACACACAGATAAAGATGCAGACACACAAAAATAGAGATAGAATATAACACACACACACAGACAGATAGAAAGGGAGAGACAGAGAGATAGAGATGGAGCAGAAGGGATTTAGGGATTACAGGTAGATTTCTTTGAGCGGTACCTTGCGGATTACACAGATGGATTACTGTAAGACCTGAAGTGCCAAATATATCATGGATGGGGGGAGGAGGGTGGGGATTACAAGGTGTGGGGTGGGATTACAAGGGGTGGGAGGTGAGGATTACAAGGTGGGGGTGAGGATTACAAGGTGTGGGGTGAGGATTACAAGGTGTGGGGTGGTGATTACAAGGTGGGGTGAGGATTACAAGGTGCGGGGTGAGGATTATAAGGTGTGGGGTGTTGATTACAAGACGGTGGGTTGGGATTACAAGGTGTAGGGTGGGGATTACAAGGAGTGGGGCGGTGATTACAAGAAAAATGTGGGGATTTCCACAGTAGGGGTGGGGATTACAAGGGTATGGAGAAGGGATTACAAAGGGAATTTTTTTAACCAAAGACAACAAAACTATGAAATAAATGGGGTTAATTGTGGGGATTTTTTGAATGAGTTTAAGGAATTTATTAATTAAAACATACAGTCAATCATTACCTTCTTTTAATTTATTATTATTATTATTATTATTATTATTAATATTATTATTATTATTATTATTATTATTAATCTATATACTCTTTTATTTATTCATCTATTATTATTATTATTATTATTATTTTTATTATTTTTATTTTTATTCTATATACTCATTTAATTATTTATCTATTATTATTATTATTATTATTATCATTATTATTATTAGAGAGATAAGAGGCTTGGTAATATTTTCCAAACCCCACCAAACATTTTTCATATTCCTCCTCCCCCCCCTCCCCCCCCCCTCCTTCTTTTATCACTAACAGGTAACTAAATACAGTGTCCCTCTTTTGGATTTAATAAGGTGTATAGCACACTATTTTGGGTGGTAAATCTGGAGCAAATGATTCCTCCAAACTATTTCAGGCAACCATTATTTTTCTTCATCTGGGTGTGTTTCCTGGCATACTTTGGAGGAATCATGGTGCTCCAGTCTATTAAAAGGTGTGATTCTCTCGTGGGTAATTTTGAAGGCTACTGATTCCTCCTTTACTATACCAGGAAACAAGAATCTGTTGGTTGGTTGGTAGTAGTAGTTTGGAGGAATCAGCAGAGATCTTCCAGAGAATGTCAGAAAATTTGGAGGTTAGTGAGTCCTTCAAATGTTGCCACGAAACACACACACACACACACACACCTACTGTACATTAAAGGAGCTTGCTTGTTTGTTTCGTGGCGTAGTCAGGAGGAATCAGAAGCCACCAGGTTCCCTTAAATAATAAAATATATATATATATACTAAATCACACGAAAATGCATAATTTATTCATATATGTAAATACGAATATATAAAACTACATTAATAAATTTTGATGTTGTCAATACGAAATAATACTAATATCAATAAATAATAATAAGTAAATATAGAAATAGATACAGAAAATATGATAATAATTATCGATATTTATATTATTATAATTATTATTATTTTGAAAAATATTATTATTATTTTTTTTTTTTGTTCGTTTGTCTTTTCTTCGGTACGATATTATTTTTTTGGAGTGGAGTGGGAGTGGAAGTTAACAAGAGTGGAAGTGGGAGTTAACTAGAGTAAAAGTGGAGTGGGAGTGGGAGTTAACTAGAGTAGGAGTGGGAGTGGAAAAGGAGTGGGAGTGGAAAAAGAGTGGGAGTAGAGAGGAGTGGGAGTGGGAGTTAACTAGGGTAGGAGTGGAGTGGAAAAAGAGTGGGAGTAGAGAGGAGTGGGAGTAGAAGGTAACTAGAGTAGGAGTGGGAGTGGAAAAGGAGAGGGAGTGGAGAGGAGTGGGAGTGGGAGTGGACTAAAATATTTCCCAGTGTGTTTTTAAGTCCACTGAAGATATCGAAAGAACACACTCACTTATGGTTTATGTGTGTGTGTGTGTGTGTGTGTGTTGGGGGGGGGGGGGGGCGGGGTATGTGGGTTGTGTGTGTGGGGAGGGGGGGGGACTGGTTGTGTGTGAGTGGGGTGAGGGGGGGTATGTGTGTGTGTGTGTGTGTGTGTCCTCTCGTATTTTCACACCTTTTTGTTATTATTCTTTATGTGTGTGTGTGTGTGTGTGTGTGTGTGTGTGTGTGTGTGTGTGCTCCCCCTTGCCCTCCCACGACCCCCTCCTCTCCCTCATCCTCTCTCTCCCTCTTACCCTCTCTCTCTCTCTTACCCTCCCACGCCTCCCCTCTTCATTCCCCTCTCTCTCCGCCATCCTCTCCCTCCCTCCTCCTCCTCTCACCACTTATCCACTTACACAGCCACTTCCATCTTCAATGTGTGTGTGTTTTTCCTTTCCTTGAGTCGCCCCTCTTCTGTCACTTCACAAATTCTTTCTTCCTTCTATACATCCCGTTTTCTTTCCTCCGTTTATACAACCCGTTTTCTTTCTCACTCAAGTTCAACCTGTTTTCTTTCTCATTCTTATTAACTTACACATTCACACTCACATACGCTCTCTCTCTCTCCCATCCCTCCCTACACACCCTCTCTCTCACACCCACCCACCCTTCTCTCTCTCACTCCCCCTCCCCCTCTCTCTCTCTTTCTCTCATCCTCCATCCCCTTCCTCTCACCCCCTCCTTCCCTTCCTCTCTCACACCCTCACACCCCTCCCTCTCACCCCCTCCTTCCCTCTCTCTCTTTCTCTCATCCTCCTTCCTCCCTCACGCCCTTACCCTCCTTCCTCCCTCACGCCCTCACCCTTTCCTTCCCCTCTCACCCCCTCATCCCTCTCCCTCTCTCTCCTTCACCTAATTAGATCATATTTTTCGGTATTAAATCACAGACCTAATAAACAGGCTGCTTACACGCTCCTTCCTACCTAACTAGAGGGTGACACACCAGTTAAAAAAAGGTAAATACAGGTGTTAATTACGTTGTCATGGTGATATTGGTGATGATGTTGGTGATGTTGATGGTGGTGATGGTAGTAGTAGTGGGTGGTGGTGATGGTAGTAGAGTAGTGGGTGGTGTTAGTGGTGGTGGTGGTAGTGATGGTAATGGTGGTGGTGGTGTTGGTGGTAGCGATGGTAATGGTGGTGGTGGTAGTAATGGTGATGGTGAGGGTGGTGGTAGCGATGGTAATGGTGGTGGTAGTAATGGTGATGGTGAGGGTAGTAATGGTGGTGGTAGTGTTTTTGTTAGTGGTGGTGGTGGTGGTGGTGGTGATGGTGGTTGCACTATCTCCAGAATCAATAAATTAATATAAAAAAAAAATATTGATTTTGCATTTACTGAACACTCAACACCAGAAACATCTTAAAAATGTAAAATAAGACTTGATGTTTTAATAGAGGAATATAATAGCTTGCATAGTTATGATAATTAATATTAGCAGCAGAAGCGTTATCGTGTTCATTCAACCTACATACATACGGGGGTGAAAGTAATACCCTGAATGCATGGTAAGCTGGCTACACACACACACACACACACACAGAGGCAGGCAGGAAAGGGTCACTAAGAACTACAACCGTCATAATCTAACGGGCATCATTAACGGTTATCGAGTTCCAACGGTCGTAACGGTTTTAACGGTCATAACGGAAATAACGGCCATTGAGTCTAGCGGCCCGGGACCTCGAGGGCATGCAGGCCATTTCAAAACGACGGGGGGGGGGGGGGCGTAGTTATGGGGGTAGTTACTGTAAGATTTCACCTTAGTTACTGGGGTAGTTACTGTAAGATTTCACCTTAGTTACTGGGGTAGTTATACATCACATCAGAGCAAAATGTTTAGTGAGTTATTGTCCCTGTAGGTCAATAACTCAATCAACCAATTAATTAACCCACCAACCCACTAATCTATCAACATATCAACCCACCAACCCACTAATCTATCAAAATATCAACCCACTAACCCACTAATCTATCAAAATATCAACCCACCAACCCACTAATCTATCAAAATATCAACCCACCAACCCACTAATCTATCAAAATATCAACCCACTAACCCACTAATCTACCTTATCTGTCAACATATTAACCCATCAACCCACTAATTTATCAACATATTAACCCATCAACCCACTAATCTATCAACATATTAATCCACTTACCCACCAACCCACTAACCAACCAACCACCACACGCTCCATTCGACTAACTATCCCACCAACTCACCCACTAACCAACCACTCTCCCACTCACCCAAACAAACAACCCACCTACACACCAAACAACCCACCAAATAACCAATCCACCTACCGACCTATACCCCTTACCCACTCACCCATACAAGTAACCCACTTACACATCCACCAAATAACCAACCCACCTATCTACCCACTCACCAATCAACCCACCCACACGCCCACCAACCAACCAACCAAAACACCAACCCAACAACCAATTAACCACCCACACACCCACTCACCCACATACCCACTCACCCACATACCCACCAAAACAACACAACAGCCAACCCAACAACCAATTAACCACCCACACACCCACCAAAGCAGCAACCCAACAACCAACCCCAACCAACCCACCAACACAACAACCAACCCAACAACCAACCCACCAACCCAACAACCAATTAACCACCCACTCACCCACACACACACCAAAAACAACAACCTAACAACCAACACAGTAACCAATTAACCACCCACTCACCCACACACTCACCCAACAACCAACCAACCAACACAACAACCAACCCACTCACCCATACACCAACCCAACAACCAACCCAGCAACCAATTAACCACCCACACACACACCAAAAACAAAAACCAACCCACTCACCCATACACCAACCCAACCACCAACAAAACAACCAATTAACCACCCACACACCCACCAAAAACAACAACCAACCCAACAACCAAGCCAACAACCAACCCAACAGGCCTCTCTACCCATCAGAATCATGCAGTTGCTGGCACCTATGCATTTAAATGATAGGCAATGTGTTCTGCTCTGATTGAGGGATATTGAACTGTGTGGATATCAAACTTGAGCACTGGATCCCCTTCCCTTGCTGTCGTAAAGTGGGGTGGAGTTGGGGGTGGGGGGGAGAGGGTTGGATGTACAGGCTGCATGTGTTGTGAGGGAAGGGGTTGGATGGGTTAGGGGTATGGGTTGAAAAGAGGATGGGTAGGGTTTTGGAATGAACAGAGGAAGAGTAGAGGGTTGAGTGTAGGATGAGCCTGTGTTGTGAGGGAAGGGTAGGGGGTAGGATTGGTAGGGGTGAGGGTTGAAAAGAGGATGGGTAGGATGGGTAGGGTTTTGGAATGAAGAGAGAAAGGGTAGGGGGTTGAGTGTAGGATGAGGGGAAAGTGTTGGTTGGGTGTACAGGCTGTGTTGTGAGGGAAAAAGGAAGTATAATAGGAGGAAAAAGAGGAGGAGGAGGAGGAAGGGAAGGGGTAGGAGGAGGAAGGAGAGTGGAGAAGGAGGAGAGGGGAAAGAGAAAGTAAAATATGAGGGGAAAGATGAGGAGGAGGAGGGGGGAAAGAGGAAGGGAAGGGGTGTAGGAGGAGGAAGGGGAGTGTGAGAGCAAGGAAGAGGAAGAATATAGGAACAATACTGACTACACCTTACATACCGTGAAGTACAGATGGAATATAAAAGTAAATCGATAAATATAATAATAAATAAATTAAGGATAATCAATACCATTATTATATTTAAAGATTTATTATTATTATTATTATTATTATTATTTTTTTTTTTTTTTTCACCTTATCCGTCTCTCTTTATCGGGGCAATACTTTTTTTCCCGCCAATTTTTTCCCGCCAATATTTTCCCGCCATTTTTTTCCCGCCAATTTTTTTCCCGCCATTATTTTCCCGCCATTTTTTTCCCGCCAATTTTTTACCCGCCATTATTTTCTCGCCATTTTTTCTACCGATTCCTGTAAATAATAGTTGACTAATTTTGTAAACAATGTGGACTGGAGTTACCGGTGCTGAAAATTAGCCTGGACTACTGACAACCAAAGTATTCGTGGGCATTTGTTCAGAGAGAGAGAGAGAGAGAGAGAGAGAGAGAGAGAGAGAGAGAAATGTTTAAGCCTGTGATTGTGTGTGTGTGTGTGTGTGAGAGAGAGAGAGAGAAGATTTAAGCCTGTGTATGTGTGTGTGTGTGTGTGTGTGTGTGTGTGTGAAAGAGAGTTAGAGAGAGAGAAGATTTAAGCCTACATGTGTGAGAGAGAGAGAGAGAGAGAGAGAGAGAGAGAGAGAGAGAGAGAGAGAGAGAGACCTTATGAATAATAATTTCCTCCACTTCTTTTCCTCTTTTCTTTTTTAATTAGAACACCTGGTTTGAAATTGTCACCTCCTCATTTACATAATAGAGTAATGAAAGGGTGGTAATAAAATGAGGTGTGTGTGTGTGTGTGTGTGTATGTGTGTGTGTGAAGCTAAGTGTGTGTGTGGGAGATTTGAAATGTGTGTGTGTGTGTAGGTAAGTGTATGTGTGTGAGAGAGACAGAGAGAGAGATTTGAAGTGTGTGTGTGTGTAGCTAAGCAGGTGTGTGTGTGTGTGAAGCTAAGGGATTGTCTGTGTGTGTGTGTGTGTGTGTGTGTGTGTGTGTAGAGGCTGAGACAGTATTTCACTTTTACCTGCCCACAACTGTACAAGAGAATTTTTTTTAACAAACCTGTAGAGAGAGGAGGTAGGTAGGTAAGTAGGTAGGTAGGTAGATAGATAGGTTGGTAGGTATATAGGTAGGTAGGTAGGTAGGTAGACAGGTAGGTTGGTAGGTAGGTAGGTAGGTAAGTAAGTAAGTAGGTCGGTAAGTAAGTAGGTAGGTAGACAGGTAGGTAGGTAAGTAAGTATGTAGGCAGGTAAGTAGGGGTATGTAAGTAGAAAGGTAGGTAGGTAAGTAGGTAGAGTGAAGGAAGGATTTGCAATGCTATGTTATGTTGTGTTATATTAAAAATGTTGTATTTCTTTTAATGTTTGGTGATGTGTTGTGATGTGTTGTGTGTGCATTAGTTATAGTTATTAGTGCTGTGTTGTTTTGTGTGTTGTTGGGGTTGTGTTGTGTTGTTGTTTTGTGTTGTTGTTGTGAAGGTGGCAAGTGTTGTTGTTGTGTTGTGTCTTGATGTGTGTGTTGTAGGGGTAGTATTCATGTGCTGTGAAGGTGTTGTTGTTACAAGGAGTTACAAGGAAAAGAAGTACCCTAGGGGACCTTACGATCCATACAAAGAGGGTACCTGTGGGTTTAGTTGCGCAAGTAGGCGACCGTCCTCGAATGTGTCATGTGAAACCATCAAGGAACACTCGCACAACGGCTTAAACACCTAGACGGTGGTTTAAGGCTTTGTCTAATCTGGACTTGAACTGATCCACAGAGTTGCTGTTGACTACATCAGCAGGAAGCGCGTTCCAAGTACCGCAGATGCTGTATGTAAAGAACTTACCACACAGATCACGGTTGTATCGCTTCAGTTCAAGTTTGTAGCCATGATTCCTGGTTGTGCCCTCACTGAGTTGGAAAATGTCCCTGTAGTCTACATTGTCAAAGCCTCGTAGTATTTTAAACACTTCGATAAGCTGACCACGCAGTCTCCGGGTTTCCAAAGAGAACATGTCGAGTTCTACCAACCGATCTTTATAGCTCTCGTGTCTAAGAGAGGGTATAAGTTTGGTTGCCCTGGCTTGCACTCGTTCCAGTCTCGCGATATCCTTTCGGTAAGAAGGACTCCAAAACTGGACTGCATACTCCAGGTGCAGTCGGACAAGGGAATTGTACAGACGAAGTACTATCTCCTTGTTCCGGTATCCAAACTGTCACTTTATGTACCCTAACATCCTTTGGGCTTTCTTCTCCGCCTCAATACACTGCTTTGAGAACTTGAGGTCGCTGGTGATAGTTACACCCAAGTCTTTCTCAGTATCAGTGCTTACGAGAGCATTGCCCTTAAGGTTATACTCTATTCGGGGGTTTCTGTGGCCTATATGCATAACTTTGCATTTGTTCACGTTAAATGGCATTTGCCACGTGTCAGACCACTCCCCGATCTTCCTAAGATCTTCTTGTAAGCGGGTAGTATTTCCTTCTTTCGCGACATTCATACCAAGCTTAGTATCATCGGCGAATTTGGAAATCTTGGCAACCATGTCACCATCCATGTCATTAACATAGATGATAAACAGTAGTGGTCCCAGAACAGAACCTTGGGGAACACCGCTAGTAACGGGCACCCACTCTGAAGCCTGTCCATTCACTACCACCCGCTGCCGTCTGTCACTTAGCCAGTTCTCTATCCAATTTGCCACATTTCCGTCTATGCCAAGTGCATGCACTTTCCGAAGGAGGCGGCGGTGGGGTACCTTATCAAAGGCTTTCTGAAAGTCTAAGTAGACAACATCGACCGCTTTATCCCGATCATGCTCACTGAAAACAAAATGGAAGAATTCCACCAGATTTGTGAGGCATGACCGGTGCTGCCAGAACCCATGCTGGGAACCCCGCAGTAGCAAATTTGATTCTAAGTGTGCTGTTATTTTGTCCACCATGATACTCTCCATGACTTTACAGACTATCGAGGTTAAACTGATGGGTCTGTAGTTTGACGACCTCCACAGATCATCAGCACTCTCTCCCTCCTCTAGTTCCATTTCAGCAACGCCTTCACAAAGACCTGCAAAGTTCGCTCTCCCCATGTCTAATTTTCTATGCACCGGGGTCACGGTCTCCATATTAGGGACCTTAACTGAAAATCTTATAAGCTTGTGGTCGCTTCCGCCTATTTCTTCGTTTACAGAGAGGTCTTGTATTGAAGGTTGTGTATTGAAGGTGGAAAAAGTGTTGTGTTGTGTTGCGTTGTGGTGAGGGGAGAGATAGAAGGGTATTAGGTGTGTGTGTGTGTGTGTGTGTGTGTGTGTGTGTGTGTGGTATGAATTGAGAGAGAGAGAGAGAGAGAGAGAGAGAGAGAGAGAGAGAGAGAGAGAGAGAGAGAGAGAGAGAGAGAGAGAGAGAGACTGAATGAGGGTGAGAGAAAAAGAAAGCCATGTGAAGGGGAAGGGAAATGAATGTGTGAATGATTAAAGATTGAAAAGAGAATAAAGGTATATAGATAGATAGATAGATAGATAGATAAACCGATAGATAGATAAATAAATAGAGAAAAAATTATTAAAAATGAGTGTCCGTGTGTGTGTGTGTGTGTGTGTGAGAGAGAGAGAGAGAGAGAGAGAGAGAGAGAGAGAGAGGAATTAAGAATAATATAATTGATAAAAATAGTTTGAAAGAA
>JAWQEG010008913.1:15000-17866 GCA_033782935.1 Petrolisthes cinctipes
GGAGAGTGTGACGGGGGAGAAATAGGGAAGAGGAGGGAGGGAAGGGATTGGGGAGCTGGGAGGGGGAAGGAGAGGGAGGGTATGATGGAGAAAGAGAGGGGAGAGGGGGGGATAGGGGGATGGGAGGGGGAGGCAGGATGTGACAGGGAGGGGGGAGCAGGGGGAAGACGAGTGAGAGAGAAATTTAAGGGAGGGAGAGGGAGGGTGTGATAGGGGGAAGAGTAGGGATGGAGAGGGAGGGAGAGGGAGGGTGTGACAAGGGGAAGAGTAGGGATGGAGAGGGAGGGTGTGACAAGGGGAAGAGTAGGGATGGAGAGGGAGGGAGTGACAGGGAGGGAGGGGTATGACAGACAGAGAGAGGCAGGGTGTATTCTTCCGCACATGTGTTTAATAAATAGCCTACAGTGTCCATATTGTGTGTGTGTGTGTGTGTGTTCCTCTCGTGTTGTGAGTACAAATTATATATAGTTTCTTATGTACTATTATTATTATTATTATCTTATTATTATCTTCCCTGTTTTTCTCTGGCGCCATATGACCTCGCTGTTGTGGCTCCTAATATCAATCAATCAGTCAAATCCCTCTTTTAATTAATTTCACACCAGTAACTTAGTCATTTACAGGTAAGGATATTGATAAAATTACGATGTTTATGGTATATATTTTTTAACATTAATGCTACATGAGTACTGTAATATGTAATAATAATAATATGTAAGGTAAGGTCTTTTTGTTATTGTTGATGTTTTTGCGTTGTTATGTTATTATTGTTGTTTATGTTATTATTGTTGATGTTATTGTTGTTAATATTGTTGTTCATGTTATTATTGTTGTTTATGTTATTATTGTTGTTTATGTTATTATTGTTGGTGATGTTGTTGTTGTTGTTGTTGTTGTTGTTGTTGTTGTTGTTGTTGTTGTAGAGAATTTAATGGAGTGTAGGGAGTGAACCAAGTCTCTATTAACCCTTCACATTTTTTTAACTTTCATTTCCCAGTAAATAAACACACAAACCTCATATTTACAGGGCTAATAAATACACTTCTGGTACATACATACATACATACATACATACATTGGAGTGTCTTGATTCCTCCAAAGTATGCCAGGAAACAGGACCAGATGAACAAATATAATGGTGTCCTGATGCTTGGGAAAGTTTGGAGGAATCATTTGCTCCACATTTTCTACCCAAAGTGTATTAGGCTACCTACCCTCATTAACGTTAGACTATTGACTTCGTAATGGTCATAAAGGCGATGCAATTGTAGAGTGTTGAGTGTGTGTATGTGTGTAGAGAAGTGTATGTGTGTGTGTATGTGTGTGCATGTGGAGAAGTGTGCGTGTGTGTGTGCATGTGGGGAAGTGTACTGTATGTGTATGTGTGTGCATGTGGAGAAGTAGTGTACTGTACGTGTGTGTGTGTGTGTGTGATGTGTGTGCATGTGGAGAAGTATACGTGTGTGTGTGTGTGTGTGTTCGAACCTTCTAACCTCGTCTGGTTGCGATTCATCCTATCAGGGAATTGGAACAAAACTAATGACCGCGTGTGTGTGTGTGGGGAAGGGGAGAAGTGTAATGTACACTCTCCCAAAAAAGTATCGGCATTGCTGGCTGGATCCTGCTGAGAAAATATCGAAGCTACATGTATGACTGTACTGTGGGGTTGGTATTCCTGCTGGCAATGAGTTGACTCTCATTTCTGTACTAACGTGAAATCCTCTAGCATACATAATTCATACATTAGGCAAGTCGTGGAGTAAGAGTTATGACTTCATTTTTACATATATACGTTATGTGATTTTAATGATTGATGGTTTGGGGGGAGGGGGAATTTACTGAATTATTGAATATAATGAGAATGATAACCCAGAGAATAAAGTTACCAAATCGGATTTTAACCAAAAAGGAATCTTTGAGTAGATTCGCTGTAACTGTAGTATTTTGTCTTAAATATAATACAGTTATAGCATAGGGTAGGATTAAGTAGGCTTATTCTTTTTCTTCTCATACTTCTAAATAAGGTTTTGTAAAGTAACACAAACAGACATTGCCCTCTCCAGAAAGTGACGTGTATAAACAAACATGTGAAGCAACCAACACCTCAAAGCTTCACTCGATAATCTCGGGGCCTCAGTCTCAGGCCACGACTGATGGCCTCCTGTCCCGAGGTAGAGATATATAAAAAAAGTAAAAATAAAATAAAATAAAAAGAAAGATAACGTTATATACCAATCGGCAACTACGGTGTGGATTAGCTGTTTTCAGCATTTGAAAGGGGCAAATCTTACGATAATATTTTAAA
The DNA here is from genome assembly GCA_033782935.1 of Petrolisthes cinctipes. Classification (NCBI taxonomy): domain Eukaryota; kingdom Metazoa; phylum Arthropoda; class Malacostraca; order Decapoda; family Porcellanidae; genus Petrolisthes; species Petrolisthes cinctipes. The sequence goes on from JAWQEG010008913.1 coordinate 17,306, forward strand.
TTTCTCTAATAGGTAAAGAAATGCGAATATGTTTCGATTTGCATCCACTATAATTTCTCTGACTCATGAAGCAATACGAATATGCATAATTGGCAACTGATCGGCAGGAATACCACTATCTATAAGGTTTCAAAGCAATGTACCATAATGCTACGTTTATTGTCGTTTTCGTTCATTCGGTAAAATGCCGATACTTTTTTCGGAGAGTGTACGTATGGGTATGTGTGAAGAAGTGTATGTATGTGTGTATTAGGCTATGGGTGGAGAAGTGTATGTATGTCTGTATGTATTAAGCTATGGGTGAAGAAGTGTATGTATGTATGTATTTGGCTATGGGTGGAGAAGTGTATGTATGTATGTATGTATTAGGCTATGGGTGGAGAAGTGTATGTATGTATGTATGTATTAGGCTATGTGTGAAGAAGTGTATGTATGTATGTATGTATTAGGCTATGGGTGGAGAAGTGTATGTATGTATGTATGTATTAGGCTATGGGTGGAGAAGTGTATGTATGTATTTTAGGCTATGGGTGGAGAAGTGTATGTATTATAATAGGCTAT
>JAWQEG010008914.1:0-18670 GCA_033782935.1 Petrolisthes cinctipes
CACTAAATAAAACCTTTCCTTTACATTCCATCATTGCCATGTCTTTGTTTACTCGCTTCGGCAAAAATCTCAAGTGACTCTATATCTTTATAATAAATCCTTCGCCAATTGTTTGTTTATTTGTTTGTTTGTTTGTCGATGGTAACTCTCTCATTGGATGGAACTCTAAATTTGGTTCTCTAAATAATTAAATGGTCTTTCTTTCTTTTTTTTTTCTTTTTTTTTTTTGGGGGGGGAATCCATTATGAAATTAACAGAAAAATCCTATGAATGAAGTATGAAGGTGAAAAAATGTAATAAGTAGAAAAAGAAAAATCCTTTAAAACCAAAAAAAAGTTAACATTACATTAAAATATAATTATAAACAAACCAACAATGTTCACAAAATTAAAACTACAACACTGTCCCAGCATTTCAAAACTCAATTATACAACTATTTTTCACCATGCAATAATCTCTATCTGTATAGGCATTTCAGTATTGTATCATTTCATTTTCATTTACCATGATTAATTTCCGGTAAGCCTGACGACACACTGCAAAACGCAATGATATCCTCAAAGAACGATAAATAATAATTTGCTCATATTTCCAAAAAAAAAAAAAAAAAAAAAAAAAATACGTACCTATTTTTACATTGGGGTCAGAAAAAAACACTATTTTAGAATGATTGGACACTCTCACACACTCACACTCATCTCACACACTCTCACACTCATCTCACACACTCTCACACTCTCTCACACTCATCCTTCAGTGCGTAATTAATTTCACAAGTTTCCTAGAAGTTACAGTAGGTATATATAGTTTATCTCGGGTTCAGAAAAACACTTCAGTATTTATTTAGTATTTATTTATTCGGATACCTGACTGGCTCTACGGCATACATACATTGGCAATGCTGTTAAATTCCTCAGCTTCGAAGTTTATCCTGTCTCTCTCGTGTGTGTGTGTGTGTGTTTTTTGTGTGTGTGTGTGTGTGTGTGTGTGTGTGTGTGTGTGTTTGTTTTTGTGTGTGTGTGTGTGTGTGTGTATTCGGAGTATTTTTTTCATTTAGGCTAATTAATTTCCGGCCTCCCTGACACGGCACTCGACGTAATTGTATATATGATGGCAGCTAAATCCCTCTCGGTGTCTCCTGTGTGTTGTGTTGTGTTGTGTTGTACATGTGTGTGTGTGTGTGTGTGTAAGAGAGAGAGAGAGAGAGAGAGAGAGAGAGAGAGAGAGAGAGAGAGAGAGAGAGAGAGAGAGAGAGAGAGAGAGAGAGAGAGAGAGGGAGGGGGGGGGTTGGTGGTGAATCGAGGAGTGGAGTGGAGTGGAGTGGAGTGGAGTGGAGGGGAGTGGAGGGGTAGAAAAGAGTAGAGTGGAGAGGACGAACAGGAGAGATTGGAGTGGAAGAAAGGGTGCATGAGAACAAAGTGGAAATTCTCATGTTGGTAAATTGTAAGGCTACTGATTCCTCCTAACTATACGAGAAAACAGACGCCCTCATTGGCACTAATACGGGATCTGTTTCATGGCATATTTTGGAGGAATCAGAGACCTTCCAATTCACCAATAAGGCACTCCAGAATTACTCACATGTGTTAGGTGCCAGGTGTGCCAAGTTTCAGGTGGCATTCTGTAGTACACACACACACACACACACACACACACACACACACACACACACACACACACACACACACACACACACACACACACACACACACACACACACACACACACACACACACACACACACACACACACACACACACACACACACACACACACACACACACACACACACACACACACACACACACACACACACACACACACACACACACAAACACAACACACACACACACACCAGGAAAGAAGACAAGCCGGAATTAGCTACCTACCATAGTCGTGTCAACAACAACAACAACAACAACAACAACAATAATGATGATGATGATGATGGTAAGGGAGAATGCCTATCTTCCCCTGTGCTAAATTAAAAACTCCACTCGCTGAAATTAAATTTTTTATCTGATATTTCCGATGCAACAATCCCAGGTCCGCCCCCCTCGCTGCTCTTCCTATACTTAATTGCACTCGTTTGCAACATTTTAACATTTTAGCCAAGGACCTCTCCCAGTGCAATGTCATGTAACACACACACACACACACACACACACATACACACATACACACAGGGACTTCAAACCTACAGAGATGAGGCTTGCAAAGGGAGAGTGAGTTTACCTCTAACCAATCTACTCTCTCTCTCTCTCTCTCTCTCTCTCTCGTCTCTCCTCTCTCTCTCTCTCTCTCTCTCGGTGTCTGTATGTCTAAATCATTATCCCACTCCCATTTCTCTCTCTTTCTCTTTATTTCTCTCTCAATGACAGATCACGACTCACCCTCATCACACACACACTCTCTTACCACACACACACACACACACACACACACACACACACACACACACACACACACACACACACACACACACACATAAACACACTCTTACCTCCCCACAACACACACACACACACACACACACACACACACACACACACACACACACACACCACCACACCACATCTCACACACTCTTACCCCTCCCTCCCCAACCCCAACCCCTCCACACACACACACACACACAAACATCAACATTACCAATCTGTCTAATCACTCCCATCCCCACCAACTAGCTTCACCTAACAAGCCTACTACTACTACTACTACCATCATCTATCACACCAATTACAGCCTCACACTGACATCTTATCAGGAGTAATCACGTTTCCACCATTATATTTCCAATCCCCGGGGCTGTGTTGGGGACTAATATTGGGCCAGTAGTGGTTGGCATGCCTGGCTGGCTGGCTGGCTGGGATGGGGGACACGATACCACGTCTAATGTTGGGTGATGTGATGTTTGGTGATGTGTGTGTGTGTGTGTGAAAGAGTACTGATGTCTGTAGATAATATTATAACAGTTTAAAGTCGTGGTCCCATCTATACGACTTGAGTATATACTGGTAAATTGTTGAGAAGTATCGGTACACACACGCCAACATGTACTGAATATAATATTATGTATGTATATATATGTGTTTCATTAATATTCAGCCGTCCACTCAACAATAATAATGGTGTGCCAAATTAACGAGTCTGAATCTCTCGAAATTTATACCGTATATATACTGTAGATGACAGGAATGAAAAGATTATTAACATTAGGTGGGAACAAGACATCTGAGAGTGACTGTACATCAATAATCCCTTCCCTCTGACGCCGCTCGTAGACACCTCAACCCCCTCCCCCTCCTCCTCCTTCAATATTGAAAGCAAAACACTGCGGCATAAAAACAACAGCAAAATGGGAAAAGATTTAAGCCAGGCACATCATCTTATTCATCAGTAGAATCCTAATTAGAGATCAGTGCCAGACAAAGGCCTCTCGCCCAATTTACCACACGCAGACCTCTACTATCCTACACCCCCCCCCCCACTCCGCCCCTCAACCCCCCGCCCCCCACTCGTCATTATTCCAAACTTTCTCATGATACAGGGAAATGCATGTGACGATACTCTCTCTCTCTCTCTCTCTCTCTCTCTCTCTCTCTCTCTCTCTCTCTCTCTCTCAACCACACCCTTCTCCTCCCCCCAACCCAACCCCACCTCACCCAACCCTCCCCTCTCTTCCTCATCCAACATAACACCCCCCAAACCCACCCATCCACAACCCAACCCCACACTCCACCCTACCAACCCAACCCCTTCCCTCCCATCACATCCCATCCCATCCCAACCCCACACCACCAAACCCTCACTTCCCCTCTCCTCCACCCATCCATCCCCATCCCAACCCAACCCCTTCTCTTCCACCCACCCACCCATCCCCAACCCAACCCCTTCCCTTCCCACCCCTTCCCATCCCATCCCATCCCATCCTAACTCCACACCACCAAACCCTCCCTCCCCCTACTCCTCCACCCACTCACCCACCTATCCCCAACCCAACCCAACCCAACCTCACCGAATTTATGGGTCTCATATTTTCTCCTGGTTCTGTCTTTCATGGGCTCTGACTCCATCTCTTGGCTGCCATTCTCATACTCGAACACGCCATCATTTACCCCTTCCATGATATATGCTACTCATCTTTATCCTATTTTTCATGGGTAATCGAGACGTGTATGTTTGTTTATCTAGAGAGAATGTTTCCGATTTAATTAAGGGCCCCTGTGATCGTGTATAATTATGAGACTTGGTGACTTCTGATTTCTCCTGATTGACTATGCCACGAAACAAGCTCCTTCAATATAACAGTTGTTTCATGGTAGTGTTAGGAGGACTCACTAACCTCCAAACCTTTTTATTACATCACGGGGGTCCCTTAAGGTGATGATAATTCTTTTTTGTTACATTGGAGTGCCTTGATTCCTCCAAACTATGCCAGGAAACAGGACCAGATGAGCAAAAGTAATGGTGTTCTGTTGCTTGGAATAGTTTGGAGGATTCAGTTGCTACAGATTTACCAACACAAAACTTCCCCCTTAAGGTGTTGCTCCCTCTGTCATAATTTTATTTCGGTAATCATGAATCCGTGTCATTTATCTCCTGGCCTGTTTATTTAATTTATATGTACAGTCAGCAGCATAATTTCGCGTCTATCTCATGTTCTAAAATAATAATGCTAATATGACCAGATAGTTGCATTCTGAACCAGTTTCTATTCTAACAACATATGTAATTTATCACATGAGAAGTGTATCTATCATTTAAATTGTATTACATCATCACTATAGCTCATACATACGCAGGTGGAAATGAAGCGAACTTATACTGCCGACTGTACATTATCATCGATTAGTTTTCATCTACGTCTCTTCAGAATATAACCACACCAGCAAAATATTTCAACACTATGTTTGTATGATTATTACCAGGATTATTATGGTACCCGATTATTACTATAAACATAAACAGAAAATACTATATATATTTTTTATATACACGGAGCATTAGAGAGAGAGCCTACACCGAGGTACTACATGTTGCAGATATAGAAATAAAACCTCGCCTTTTATAGATGTGAAAACGTGTATACAAACAAGCAGTGAATATATATCCTGCATCCATCCATCCTGGTAGAGAGATGCTCCCTTCACTTCTCTCTCTCTCTCTCTCTCTCTCTCTCTCTCTCTCTCTCTCTCTCTCTCTCTCCCAGACAAAAAGGTTTCAGACTTCACCAGGTTTCTTCGTGTACATTCCAGGTTTTTTTTTTTTTTTTTCTTTTTTTTTTACTAATACCGGGGAAAAAAAAAAAGTCACCGAAATACTCAGGGAACAAACTCTCTCTCCCCACGCAGCACGAAATATAAGCGGTGTTTTATTTTATTTTTTATTTATTTATTTAAATTATTTATTTATTTATTTATTCATTTATTCATTCATTTATTAATTTATTTATTATTATTATTTATTTATTCATCTATTTATTCATTTATATATTTATTTATTATTTATATATATATATTTTTTTTTTTTTTTTTTTTTTTATCATCGACACAGTGTATTTTTATTAATTTCTAAACATGTGCTCCCTTTAGGCGAATGTCACACGAAGGGTATATTTACTAAAGATGTTGTATTTACTGTGTGTTGTGTCCTTCGTTCTCTTGTTTATGTTTGTGATTCGTTCGTTTTTCCGTCTGTCCTTCAGTTTGTTTTATTTTTGGATATTTCTTATTTTGTTTTATTTTTCTAGGTGTCCATCTTTCTGTGCTTGAAGTTCCATGATTCTTCGTGTTTTCTTTCTTTCTTTATATATTTCTATCTCAAGACATCTATCTATCTATCCGTCTGTCAATCTATCTTTACCTATATTGCTTTCGGATCTATGTATGGTCTCAGTTCTCTCTCTCTCTACACACACACACACACACACACACACACACACACACACACACACACACGTCTCCCTCCTTCCTCATCCCCTCCCTCTAACCATGACCACCCCTCTCTCTCTCTCTCTCTCTCTCTCTCTCTCTCTCTCTCTCTCTCTCTCTCTCTCTCTCTCCACACACACACACAGTCTCCCTCCTTCCTCATCCCCCCCCCCCCACACACCCAGACAGAAAATGTGATCGCGATGAGAAAAATTGCTGTCTGCTCACTCGTAACCTCCTCAGTCACTGCCACCCTTCACCAACTCGAAGTGTATTCCGTAAGAGGAGGTTCGAAGTGACAGGTGGGCAGACCTTACATACAAATGCTCTGATCTCGCTTGGACTGCAGTGGTGGTGGTGGGTACGGAGGGAGTGGGAGAAAGAGGTGAGGGAGTGGGTGAGAGTGGTGAAGGAGTGGGAGAGAGTCGGAGAAAGTGGTGAGGGGGTGAGGGAGTGGTGAGGGGGTGAGGGAGTGGTGAGGGAGTGGGAGAGAGTCGGAGAAAGTGGTGAGGGGGTGGTGAGGGGGTGAGGGAGTGGTGAGGGAGTGGTGAGTGAGTGGTGATGTGAAGGAGTAGGGATGAAAGGGGAGGGAGGGGGTCAGTAGTGATGTGAAGGAGGGAGTGGGTAAGGGGTTGAAAAGGGAGGAATGGTGATAAGAGGCAGTGAGGGAGGCTGAGAATACTTGTTATTAATTTTACTGCTACTTGTTCGCTATTATTATTATTATTATTATTATCATCATCATCTGTATCATTATTATTATCATCATCATCATCTGTATTATTATTATTATTATCATCTACATTATTATTATTATTATTATTATTATTATTATTATTATTATTATTACTATTTTTATTATTATTATTATTACTATTATTATTATTATTATTCACAGCTCTATATCCATCAATGACAAAGGAAAATATAGAATAATCTCAGTACTACAAAATAGTGGTAATGTTCGGTTTGTGCCGTGTTATGACTATCAATTATACCCTTATATCCTGACTCTACCTTCATTACTGTCACCCTCTCTTGTCACAGCTTGGGGCCACACACTACTCTACTCTATATACACACGCACATGCACACGCTAAAGCACACGCACACATAATTATACTCACGCACACTCACATGCACAACAACACCACTGTTAACTATTATTATTATATATATTTTTACTACATCCATTATTATTACTATAACTATTATTATTATTATTGTTATTATTATTATTATTATTATTATTATTATTATTATTATTATTATTATTATTATTCAAAACATATTACATAATGGAGTGATAAGGAGATGAGTACAGTATGTAAAATGAAGACAGGCTGAACATTTTAGTGGCGAATATGACTACTGAGAAACTATACAAGAATATGGAGTGAGTAAAAGGAATAAAGAAGAAGGGTAGAAGAGACAGAGAATAATTCAGGTAAAATATGAGACAGAAATGAGGAGGAGGTGGGAGGAGGAGGAAGCAGAAATGAAGATGAATTAACATGAAAAGTACAGGAGGAGGAAGAGAAAGAGAAGGAGTAAATGGAGGAGTAGTAGAAGGGGGAATAGTAGGAGTAATAGGAGAAGGAGTAAAAGGAGATAAAGTAGGAATAGGAAGGAGTAAGAAAATAATGGTAGGAGGAGGAGGAGGAAGAGGAAAGGTAGGAGTAGTAGTTGAAGGAAGAGTAGAATATGGAAAAGTAGGAGTAGGAATAGAAGGAGTAGGAGTAGGAGTAGGAGTAGTAGCAGTAGTAGTAGTAGTAGTAGTAGTAGTAGAAGTTGGAGGAGGAATAGAAGGAGGAAGAATAGTAGTAGTAGTAGTAGTAGTAGTAGGAGTAGTAGGAATTAGGAAGAGGAAAAGAAGGAGGAAGAGTAGGAGTAGTAGTAGTAGTAGTAAGAGGAGGAGGAGGAAGAGAGAAAGAGCATTACTCCTTAATTACCCTATCGATCCTACAGTAGGGAGGGCAGTAACGAGGCCAAGGCATGCTACCCAACCAACCAACCAACCAACCCCAACTAGCCCACACTACTAACTAGACCATCCTTACTAACTAACATATATACCATCTCTCATAAATATACCCTCTCCTACTAACATATATTCTCTCACTACCACTCCATCTCTCACTAACATACCATCTCTCACTAACATACCATCTCTTACTACCATACCATCTCTCACTACCACTCCATCTCTCACTAACATACCATATCTTCTTTTACTACCATACCATCTCTTACTACCGTATCTTTTCTCACTACCATACCATCTCTCATTAACTTACCATCTCTCATTAACATATCATCTCATACTACCATACCATCTCTCACTACCACTCCATCTCTTACTAACATACCATCTCTCACTAACATACCATCTCTTACTACCATATCTTCTTTTACTACCATACCATCTCTTACTACCGTATCTTTTCTCACTACCATACCATCTCTCACTACCATACCATCTCTCATTAACTTACCATCTCTCACTACCATACCATCTCTTACTACCATACCATCTCTCACTACCATACCATCTCTTACTACCATACCATCTCTCACTACCATACCATCCCACTACCATACCAATCCTAACTACCATACCATCACAACTACCATACCATCCCCACTACCATACCATCCCAACTACCATACCATCCCAACTACCATACCAATCCTAACTACCATACCATCACAACTACCATACCATCCCCACTACCATACCAATCCTAACTACCATACCATCCAACTACCATACCATCCCACTACCATACCAATCCTAACTACCATACCATCCAACTACCATACCAATCCCAACTACCATACCATCACCACTACCATACCAATCCTAACTACCATACCAATCCCCACTACCATACCAATCCCCACTACCATACCATCCCCACTACCATACCAATCCTAACTACCATACCATCCCACTACCATACCATCCAACTACCATACCATCCCACTACCATACCAATCCCAGCTACCATACCATCCCACATCAGCTCTTCATAAGTCGGCCCCAGTAATTAATCCTTATTATTTCCTTAATACCAAATCGAACATTGCAGTTGACCCCCTCCATTTCACCCCTCCCCCCTTCCACCCCCCCACCCCCCCCACGGTACTTAAGGACCCTGTGATCGTGTATGAGACCTGGTGGCTTCTGATTCCTCCTAACCATGCCACGAAACAAACTCCTTCCATATAGGTGGTGTTTCGTGGCTATGTTTGAAGGACTCACTAACCTCCAATTTTCTGACTATACATTACAGGGTCCCTTAGTAAACATTTATTAGTACTACATTGGAGCGCCTTGATTCCTCCAGAGTATGCCAGGAAACAGGACCATATGAACGACTATAATGGTGTGCTGTTGCTTGGAATAGTTTAGAGGAATCAGTTGCTCCAGATTTACCACCAACACTGTATTGTATTTTGTCCTTACTGTTGTGTGTGTAGTGGCCCCCCTCCCTCTATCTCACTCCTGGTACACCCCCCTATCCCTCCCTCCCCAACTCATCACTTCCCTCCCTCCCTCCCTCATCCCTCCCATCCCTGACCCATCCCTCCTCTCATTCTCTGATTCACTTCTCCTCTCCCTCCCTCCCTCCCTAACTCATCCCTCCCCTCCCTGACTTATCCCTCCTCTCCCTCCCCTACCCATCCCTCCCCTCCCTCCCCGATTCATCCCTCCTCTCCCTGACTCCCTCTTTTTCAGTTATCAAAATCCCAGAACCTCATTTTTCTCACCAGCACTAATCCCTCCCTCACCCCTACCTCACCTTCCCCCCCTCCCCCTCCTCCCCCTCACACATTATCATCTACCCCCAACCCCCCCCAACCTCAATCTTAAAGGGGGTAATTCACTTTTGTTACATTGGAGTGCCTTGATTCCTCCAAATTATGCCAGGAAACAGACCCACATGAAAAAAATAATGGTGTTATTTATGTTTCTTGGAATTGTTTGGAGGATTCAGTTGCTCCAGATTTACTAACACAAAATTTCCCCCTTAACCCATCTTCCCCTGATCATCCTCACCCCTCCCTGACCCCTCCCTCACCCCTCCCTGACCCATTCTCTGACTCACCCTACTGACCGCTGCCAAGAAACTGAGTCATTCATTCATTATTCACTCACTTTCCTTCATTATCATAAAAAGTTATCCCTATCGGACAGAGACACGCACGTACACACACATACATAGGTTATATACATACACACACACAACATACATACACACACACATACATACGCCCTGATGGACATACACACACTTGTATATATATGCTAATGTATAGTATGTACACCTACAGTTCGTGTAGACATAAAAACGTACACATGAATAATCAGGTTTTCATGCATACATACACATACATACACACATACATACATACATACATATACAGACATGCCCGGCACATATCCTCACATTATTAATCATGAAAATAATATTCCCTGCACATGATTACGAAAATGTTCTTGAATGTATTAAGAATTTATGTATGTATGTATGTATGTATGTATAAATGTACAGTTGTCTGCAAAAGTTTCGTATATACACAATAGCGTGAGATGGTATAAATATGTGACAGCTTTCCTCTAGTAGTAGTGAGCTGTAGTATGATCGTGTTATGAGACCTGGAGGCTTCTGATTTCTCCTGACTATGCCACGAAACAATCTCCTTCCATATAGGTAGTGTTTCGTGGCAATATTTGAAGGACTCGCTAACCTCCAATTTTCTGACTACATCACAGGGTCCCTTAACATGTATGGAAACTTAATTGTGCTGGCAACGGTACATACATAAAGTCAGATGGCCAACCCTAATTATTTCTATCCTAAACCCTAATTGCTATCCGCCCACCCAGGGAGATGAAGAGCAATTAGAGCCAAGACATGGTGTAGGTGCGATGTCTTACTGTGTTATACGGTGTTATTTCCATACTAACGAACGCATTAGGCAGTCCACTTGTTTCGTTAGTATGTAAATAGACGACTAGAACAGAATGGAAAGCTCGGGGTTAAGGGGTGAGTGAGTATACTTTTGGTACATACATTGGAGCGCCTTGATTCCTCCAAAGTATGCCATGCAGAAAACAGAACCAGAGGAACAAAAATAATGGTGGCTGGCCTGTTGCTTGGAATAGTTTGGAGGAATAATTTGCTCCGGATTTACCACCAAACACTGTATCCTCCTCTTAAGGGACCCTGTGATGTAGTCAGGGAATTAGGGATAAATGGGTCCTTCAAAATATTGCCACGAAACACCACCTACAGTATAATATAGAAGGAGCTTGTTTCGTGGCATGGTCAGGAGGAATCAGAAGCCTCTATCTAATTTTTCATACACGATCATTGGGTCATTAAGGGGAGACTCTGTTGTTGGTGAGTTGGAAGGTCTGTAATTCCTCTAAACTATCCCAGGAAACAGATCCCCTATTACTACCACTGAGGGCGTCTGTTTTCTGGTCTAGTTAGGAGGAATCACAGACCTTCCAATTCACCAACAAGAGAATCTCCCCTTAAGAACCCTGTGATCGCGTGTATGAAAATTGGAGACTTCTGATTCCTCCTGACTATGCCACGAAACAAGCACCATCCCTATATGTGGTGTTTCGTGGCAATATTTGAAGGACTCGTATATCTCAGAAAAGTGAAGGTAAATGAGTCCTTCAAATATTGCCACGAAACACCTACTATACGGAGGGAGCTTGTTTCGTGGCATGTTCAGGAGGAATCAGAAGCTTTCAATTTTCATACACGAACATAGGGTCCGTATGTGAGGTTAGGTTGTACTGTGGATGAACGAGGTGAAGGCAATATATTCCTGCCTTCAGATTATGTCGCGATACAACCTCACTCTATGACGACGTGCTTTTTGTGATTAAGAGAGAGAGAGAGAGAGAGAGAGAGAGAGAGAGAGAGAGAGAGACGGAGCGAGTGAGGAACAAAGTGGAGGGAGAGTGATGATGGAGGGAGGAGAAAAGGTGGGAGGCAGAGTGATGGAGAATGGAATGTAGAGAGACTGTGTACAGGTAGGAAAGGAGGGAGAGTGAACAGGGGATGGAGAATAGAGATGAGAGGGACTGTGTGTAGAAGGGAGAGAGGGAGGGAGGGAGGGATGGAGGAGAGGGACTGTGTGTAGAAGAGAAGGAGGGAGAGAGGGAGGGAGGGAGGGATGGAGGAGAGGGACTGTGTGTAGAAGAGAAGGAGGGAGGGAGGGAGGGTTGAAGGAAAGGGAGGGAGGGGGGGATGGAGGAAAGGGAAAGGGGGTGCATGGAGGAACGAGAGAGGGAGAAGTTCAGAAGCAGTCATGTGTACCGAGGTGGAATAACACGAACACATACCCTCATAATACACCCAATATCACTAAATCACCTCTACATTTACCACTCTATATATATACAAACCACAGTGACACCTACCACATGGAATAAATAACATCTGCGTCTGTCCCTTTGTGTTTGTTTACATCACCACGCGTGTACAGTTGGCCACAGAAATCCGTACGCAGGCTCATCATAAATCGACATCATTATTGTGAAAGTACTGCAGTGAATGGTCTACTAAGTGACTCTGTGATTACAAAACAACAAACCTATTATTATTATTATTATTATTATTATTATTATTATTATTATTATGTTTCAGTTACATAGACGTATAATTTCTCTGTGTTGTGAACCCTGGAAGCCTAGAGTGTGTGTGTGTGTGTGTGTGTGTGTGTGTGTGTGTGTGTGTGTGTACGAATGCTGGAGACCGACTGTACATCACTCAACATAAAAGAATACCACTGGAATATTATCATAATTTCTATATTCACGTACGGTATACACCACTAAACAAACTAGGAATGTCATATAATATCTCACAACATAATATACCTCCCCCAATAACGTCTAAAAATACATACACATAATATCACACTCACTCACTCACTCACTCACTCACTCACTCACTCACTCACACACTCACTCACTCACTCACACACTCACTCACACACTCACACACTCACTCACTCACTCACTCACTCACACACACACACACACACACACACACACACACACACACACACACACACACACACACACACACACACACACACACACACACACACACACACACACACACACACACACACTCACTCACTCACTCACTCACTCACTCACTCACTCATAGCACTCACACACACACCCACACCACACACACACACACACACACACACACACACACACACACACACACACACACACACACACACACACACACACACACTCATTCACTCACACATTCACTCACTCACTCACTATAATAGCAGCAGTTTAATAAGGGGATAGTATACTTTTGCAAGATTGGAGCGCTTTGATTCCTCCAATGTATGCCAGGAAACAGACACACCCAGATGAAGAAAGATAATAATGGTATATCCTGTTGTTGCCTAGGAATAGTTTGGAGGAATCATTTTTCTCCAGATTGACCAACACTGTAGCCCTTTAGGTAAGAGACAAAAACTTCATCTCTTTACAGACTGATTGCAATACGAAAGTGGAGATTTTTTTTTTTTTTTTTTTTTTTTTTTTTTTTACCAACTAAGTAACTAACACGGCCAATTGCATCGATGTACACGAGAAGAAAAAACGCCTCTCGATAAATAGGACGAAATGCATTACTACTATCAGGACCGTGGCGGCATTACCAACCAACCGTGTATGTACAGTCGGCACCATAAGTTCGCTACATTTATTTTCACCTGCAAAAAAAAAAAAAAAAATATGAGACTTAATAGTGATGTTGTAACACTATTTATTTATTTGGAGAGATGATATACATATACATACATATATACATACTTCTCACGTAGTAAAAACTATATATATATATATGTATATTGTTAGAACAGAAACTGGTTCAGAATGTAACTTTATCTGGTCATATTAGCATTATTTAAGTACATGAGATGGACGCGAATTTATGCTGCCGACTGTACACGTCAAACTAAAGCCGTACCGAGTCCCTCTGTATTCCACTACCGGTAGAGTTTATTTCGATTTTTTTTTTTTTTTTTTTTTTTTGGTCTGGGGATTTTAAATGCTTTGTTTTATCGCTTGGGAATTATTTGAAAACAAGTGTGTGAGTGTGTGTGTGTGGGGGGGGGGGGTTGTGTGTGTGTGTGTGAGGGGGATGGGGGAGGGTTGGTTGTGTGTGTGTGTGTGTGTGTGTGTGAGGGGTGTGTGTGTGTGTGTGAGGGGTGTGTGTGAGGGGGATGGGTGGGGGGGGAGGTTGTGTGTGTGTGTTTGTGTGTGGGGGGTAGGTTGTGTGTGTGTTTGTTTGCGTGTGTGTGGGGAGAGTGAGGTTTGGCTTTCTTGTTTGTGTGTGTAAGAGCGTGTGTGATTGTATAATTGTGTGCATGCGTGAGCTGAGAGAGAATGGGAAGACAGACAGTGAGAAAAGAGAGATAAAATACCAGAGTGTAGGAAAAAAAAAAGGGAAGGTGAGTGTAGCCTGGGGAAGGAATCCACCTCCACTCTTTGTAAAGCCAAATGCACCAACTTTGTCCACAGATTCCGACGTGGCTGGTTCAGAGGAAGAGAGAAGAGGGATGAGGGAGTGTGGAAAGGGATGGGAGGGAAGAGGGAGTAGGGGAGAAGAGGGAGTAGGGGAGAAGAGGGAGTAGGGGAGAAGAGGGTATAGAAAAGGGGGGAGAAGAGGGTATAGAAAAGGGGAGGGAAGAGGGAGTCATGGGGGAGAAGAGAGATGGAAGAGGGATAATGGAAGAGGGAATGGGAAGGGATGGGAGGGAAGAGGGAGTGGGGAAGAAGAGGGTATAGAAAAGGGGAGGGAAGAGGAAGTTGGGGAGAAGAGGGTATAGGATAGGAGATGAAGGGGTAGGAAGGGAGGGGATGGTATGGGTGGAAGAGAGAAGAGAGGGCAGAAAGGAAAGGATGGTGGGAAGGTAAGAGGAGGGAAAGAAAGGTAGAGAGATTGGAGGGAAAGGAAGTAAAAGAGGAGAAGGAGGGGAAAAGAGGGCAGAGGAAATGAAAGCCAGGGATAGGGGAGAGAGAGGGACATGAGTGGAATGGAGAGGGGCGTGACAGGAGAGGGACAGGGACGTGAGGAAGGGCAGGTTGAGGAGTGAGGAATTTGAAGGGTGAGGGAAGTGGAAGGTAAAGAATCTGAAGCTGGGAGAAATTTATATAAGGAGAGAGAGAGAGAGAGAGAGAGAGAGAGAGAGAGAGTGTGTGAAGTGGGAGGCTAGTTGTATGAGTATGAGTATAGTTTGTATGGAGTGATATTGAACATCAAGTGTGGAGTGGACATAGAGAAGTGTGGAGTGGACATAGAGAAGTGTGGAGTGGGATTAGAGTGGTGTGGAGTGGTACACTGTAAGATCAGAGTGGTGGTAGGGAGTGATATGAAGTGGATATTACGTAAGAGAAATGTGGAAGTGGAATTCGGGTGGAGTAAGGGGGGTTGGTATAAGGGGTGGAATAGGGATGGTTGTGGTGGTGGTGGAGTAGGAGTGGATTGGAGGTGTAGTTGGTAGTGGTGGTGGTGGAGTGGATTGGAGGTGTTGTAGTAGTAGTGGTGGTGGTTGTTATGGTAGTGGATTGGAGGTGTAGTGCTGGTGGTGGTGGAGTGGATTGGAGGTGTAGTGGTGGTGGTGGAGCAAGAGTGGATTGGAGGTGTAGAAGTGGTAGTAGTGGTAGTGGTGGTGGATTGGAGGTGTAGTAATAGTAGTAGTGGTGGTGGAGTAGGAGTGGATTGGAGGTGTTGTAGTAGTGGTGGTGGAGTGGATTGGAGGTGTGGTAGTGGTGGTGGAGTGGTAGTGGTGGTGGAGTAGGAGTGGATTGGAGGTGTAGTAGTGGTAGTGGTGGTGGTGGTGGTGGAGTAGGAGTGGATTGGAGGTGTAGTAGTGGTAGTAGTAGTGGTGGTGGTGGAGTGGATTGGAGGTGTTGCAGTAGTGGTAGTAGTAGTGGTGGTGGTGGTGGAGTGGATTGGAGGTGTTGTAGTAGTAGTAGTAGTAGTGGTGGTGGTGGTGGTGGTGGAGTAGGAGTGGATTGGTGGTGGTAGTGGTGGAGTGATTAGGGAAGGACCCACCCCACCTGTTTACCCCAAGTGTGGCCCTCAAGAACTACTTTGGTCAGCATTAGAGGGGAAGTTGGAAGGGAGGAAGGGGAGAGAGGGAGAGGGGAGGTGAGAAAGAAGGACAGCGAGAAAGGGAAGGTGAGAAAGAAGGAGAGAGGAAGGAAAGAGGGAAGGGAGAAAGAAGGAGAGCGAGAAAGGGAAGGCGAGAAAAGAGAGATAAAGGAGAGAGAGGGGAATTGGAAGGGAGGAAGGAGAGAGGGGAAATTGGAAGGGTGGATGAAGAGAGAGGACGAGGAATGGGAGGAAGGAGAAAGAGGATGTGGAAGGGGAGAAAGAGAGCTGGGAAATTGGAAGAGAGGAAGGAGAGAAAGGAAGGGAGGAAGGAGAGAAAGGAAGGAGGAAGGAGAGAGGAAGAGAGGAAGGAGAGAGAGAGGAAAGGAGGAAGGAGAGAGAGAGAGAGAGGGAAACATGGAAGGGAGGAATGAGATAGGAGAACTTTGAAATGAGGAAGGAGAGAGAGGAAAGTTGGTAAGGAGGTATGGAAGGTAGAAACTAAGGAAGGAAGGAATGAAGGGAGAACGGAAGGAAAGGAAGGAATGGAGGGAGAACGGAAAGGAAGGAAGGAGGGTAGGGAAAGTGATGGTGAGGATTAAGAAGATAAAGATAATTATAATGTGGAAGAGGAAAAGAAGGATGATGATAATGATGATATGAGGAGGAGGAGGAGGAATAAGAATGGATGATAAAGAGGAGAAAGAGAAGGAAGAAAATGTGAAGAAAGAGGAAGTGGAAACAGGAAAGAGAGAATAAGGTGGCGCAAGAGGACGGAAAGAATTAGGAAGGAGGAGGAGGAAGAGGAGGAAAAAAGGTGAGAAGCAAGAGGGGAAGTAGGGAGGGGAGGGAGGGGGGGTGGAGGGAAAGAGGAGGGGAGGGGGTGGAGGGAAAGAGGAGCGGGGGGGGAAGGGAAGGGAGGGATAAATAGGACATTCGTATTACCAGGAAGACTTTGAGGGGAGTCGAGTGAAAATGAGGGAGAGGGAGAGAGGGGAGAAAATGATGAGGAAAAAGGGGAGAAGAGAGGAAAGGAATAGAGTAGAGAGAGAAAAATTGGAGAGGGGGAGAGAAGAGAGGAGAGAGGGAAAGGAATAGTGGAGAGAGAAAAATTGGAGAGAGAAGGAGGAAAACAGAAGAGAGGAAGAGAGAAGGTAGGAAACGGAAAAGAAAGGGAGAAAGAGAAAGAACGAATGAGGGAAGTAAAGAAAGGAAAATATTATGAGAAAGAGAGGGAGAGAAAGTGAAATTACTTGAAATAAAGAGAAAGACAAGTAAATGAATAAATATATAAATAGATTCGATATTATAGAAAAACATTTTAAATTTATAGAGTATTATGTAATCTCTCTCTCTCTCTCTCTCTCTCTCTCTCTCTCTCTCTCTCTCTCTCTCTCTCTCTCTCTCTCTCTCTCTGTATTTCACCTATTCCTTTGTTCATTACCCATTCTCCTTTCTGCCCTTCACTTCCTTCTTCCCCTCTCCTGCTTTCTTTCATTCATTCCATCTTTTGTCTTCGTTCTCGTTACTTCCATATTTCTTCTAACTTCCAAGAAAGGCAGGGGAAGGAAAGAGAGGAGGGAAAAGAAAGTTGGTGAAGAGCATAAATAAAAAAAAAAAAAAAAATATGGAAGAGGAATAATAAATGTGTACAATAATAGATGGAGAAAGAGAATCCAATTACCTATAAAAATAACACACACACACACACACACACACACACACACACACAAGAAAGAGAAGGATGGGTGGATAGTATTTACCTAGACTTTAAAAAAGCCTTTGACAGAGTTCCACACAAAAGACTTATATGGAAATTACAACATAAAGGAGGAGTGAACGGAAAACTACTAAAATGGATGGAAGATTTCCTTGAAGGAAGAAAAATGAGAACAGTACTAAGAGGGAACTATTCTCCATGGCTGAAGGTCATAAGTGGAGTTCCTCAAGGCTCAGTATTGGCACCAATAATGTTCTTAATATATATAAATGATATAGAAGTAAATAGTACAGATGGCACTTACATGAATATGTTTGCTGATGATGCAAAGGTACAAAGAACAATTAATAATGAAGACTGCTGTAAAAAGTTACAAGATGACTTGGACAAAATGGTAGAGTGGAGTAATAAATGGCAGATGGAGTTTAATGCAGATAAATGTCATGTTATAAAGTTTGGAAAAAGTGAGAAAAGACCAAATTGGCAATACAAACTTGGAAACAAAATATTAAATGAAGCAGAGAAAGAAAGAGACTTAGGGGTAATGATAAATAAGAAATTAACACCAGATGATCATATAAATGAAAAAGTGAGAAGCATGTATGCATTGTTAGCAAATATGAGAGTGGCCTTCACTTATATAGATGAAGAAATGGTCAAGAAAATAATTACATCCTTTATAAGGCCTACCTTAGAATATGCTGCAGTAGTATGGAACCCACATTTAAAGAAACATATCACTAAATTAGAAAAAGTACAAAGAGCAGCAACAAGATGGCTACCAAGTCTAAGAGAACTAAGCTATGAAGAAAGACTAAAGAAACTAAAATTACCCAAACTAGAAGAAAGACGAA
>JAWQEG010008915.1:0-29043 GCA_033782935.1 Petrolisthes cinctipes
AGAGGTGAGTCAGTCTAGTTTGGATTTTAGAAAGTTTTCTGGTACACACGCAATCCAAAATATGTATCCAGGCTTGCTTCGAATAGCCTGATCGAATATTAAGCGAGCTCAAGTAAATATAAAACAGGATAAGCGTGTAATTGGTTCACTACTATGTCAAATGATTCGAAACTTCAACAAGACCTGGATACAAATTTTGGATTGCGAGTGTACTTGCATACAGTATAATAATCTATAAAGGTAAAGGGAAAATTTGATCTTACTTGTACTACAGTTGAAATCATGTCTCTGTATTTCAATAGAGTAATTTATAATGCTTAAATAAGAGGCTAGTAGTTACTCGTGAGAATAAACTTATAAGCTTCTCAATTATTTGAACAAATATCTAAGTTAAGTTGGTCTCGTTTCCAGACACATTTTGGAGGAATCAAGTTTCTCTACTTAACCAAAAATATTCTTCTATCCTCGTGGAAAGTTTCTGCAATGTGTGTGTTTATTTTATTTTTTTATTATTTTTTTTATTATTATTTTTTTTTTTTACTTCAGATCAGAGACAGACTAAAGTGCCGAAGCTTCCAATGGTTCCTTGACGAAATAGCACCTGACCTGAGCCTCACCTACCCACCCTTTGAACCCCCAGACTATGCTAATGGAACGGTAAGTGTGCAGTCCAAAACAACAACAACCACTCATTACCTACCTAATTGGGCCCAGTGGGGCTGACTTTATTCTCTGTGAATATTAGTTATCCCCCACAGGGCTAGAATAAAGATTGTTGTAAGATCTGGTCACTTTCTAGTGGATTTGACGAGATCTGCCCACATGGATTAAAAATCCATGTGAGGTGTACTGCAACCGGAGGCCTTTTTTTTTTTTTTTTTTTTTTTTTTTTTTTTTCACTGCTGTGTGGACCGCCAGCACACGGGGGTGCATTTCCCTTTGCATGCAGCAGTATAAACTCCCTCCCCCTTATGGTCCCTTCAGGGCTGGTCTCATGGAAGGTACGGCCCCACTTGTAGCTCTTGTGGTAACGTGGACTTTGGCCTACAGCACTGGCTGTGGGATCAAAGCCTTCTCCCCAATCTCCCTGGCGGTCGGAGGCCCCCAGACTCCCTGGTCCAGTAAGCTCTGGTCCCATTTCCTTGGGATGTGCTTCGGTAGCCCAGGCATATAGGGCCAGCCCCTCCTTTATTTTAATTTGTTTTTCACTGCGACCAGAGTGTACCAGGGGTCTGTGGGGCAGGAGGCCATTCTGCCCCGGGAGAACATCAACAACAACAACCTACCTAATTACCAACTAATTATCAATATCAGTATCATTCGTATAGGTACACTCACAATCCAAAATATGTATCCAGGCTTGCTTCGAATGCCCTGATTGAGTATTAATTTAGCGAGCTCAAGCAAATATGAAACAGGATAAGCGTTGTAATTGTTTCACTTGTATGTCAACTGATTCGAAACTTCAACAAGACCTGGATACAAATTTTGGATTGCGAGTGTAAAGTATACTATTTCTTACAAGAAGGAACCACACCAATTTATTATCATTTTATTATAAAGATATATATGTTTTAAAGATAAATGAGTCCTTCAAATATTGCCACAAAACACTAATCCTAGGGAAGGAGCTTATTTCATGGCATGGTCAGCAGGAATTAGTTGCATAAATAAGTAAATAAATAAGTAAATATAAAATCATGGTATCAAAATATATGAAATATAATTACTATAAACCACGTATTAATTTTGAACATATTTAAGGGGGTGTTGGAGTAGGGGACAGGGTTGGAGGGGGACTAGGGGGGTGCGGGAATAGGGGGACAGGCTTGGGGTGGGTAGAAAGCCTGTCCCCTATTCCCGCAACCCCCTTACCCCCCCCCCCAAGCCTGTCCCCCTACTCCCGCACCCCCCTAACCACCCCCAAGCCTGTCCCCCTACTCCCGCACCCCCCTAACCACCCCCAAGCCTGTCCCCCTATATCCGCACCACCTTAATACATTTTTATAATTATATATTACAGATTCAGACTGCAAAGGATCTTGGAACCTGCCTTGACAATGGAGCCAGAGAATATGGTGACATTATTCTATATGGATGTCATAGTGGTGGAACACAGGTAAACAAACCACCAATAGAAAGGAACGAATGAATAGATGCAATGGAGGATTAGGTGGAATGGATGCGTGGATGAATGGATGGATGGATGTATGGATATCAATCAATCAATCAGTCGTTACCGTGTGTGTGTGTGTGTGTGTTCATCATTAACCTCTCCCTTCCTTCCTCTTTCTTCCCTTACACTACTTTTCGTTATATGGAGGAAGACGATCCTGTATATATATATATATATATAAAAATATATATGTGTGTGTGTGTGTTCATCATTAATCTCTTTCTTCCTTCCTCTTTCTTCCCTTACAGTTGTATGTGTGTATGTGTATGTGTATTCATCATTAACCTCTCCCTTCCTTCCTCTTCTCTTACAGTACTTTTCGTTATCATGGAAGAAGACACTTCGTATAGACAGTGAACAGTTCTGCTGGCAGGTGCCCCATGAACTTGGTAAACCCGTCACAACCTCCAATTGTCAAAACAGAGATCACGTTCCGGCCCAGTCCTGGCGATATGATCCGGTTAGTTCAATTTAGGACCCTGTGATTGATTGTGAATGAGAATTGGAGGCTTCTGATTCCTCCTCACTATATCACAAAACAAGCTCATTCCCTATAAATGTGTGTGTGTGTGTGTGTGTGTGTTTCGTGGCAATATTTGAAGGACTCATTTATCTCCAATTTTCTTTCTACAACACAGGGTCCCTTACCATACACTTCCTTCCAATATTTCCTTTCCTTCTTTTTTTAATTCTTTCTTCAACTGTCCGTCTTTTCTTTCTATTTCCTTCCTGCTTGCTGTCCCACCTCTCTATCAACTACTTCTGGCGTTATATGACCTCGCTGTTGCGGCACCTAATATCAATCAATCAATCAATCAATTAATTAATTCTCTAACTAACATATATAATTTTCCTCTCCACGTCTTACAAATTGAAGAACACACAGTCAAACTAACATACAGTACATCATTAACTAACAGACGTTATTTTCCTCTCCACGTCTCACAACTTGAAGGACACACAGTCTTACTAACATACATTATTTTCCTCTCCACGTCTCACAACTTGAAGGACACACAGTCTTACTAACATACATTATTTTCCTCTCCACGTCTCACAACTTGAAGGACACACAGTCTTACTAACATACATTATTTTCCTCTCCACGTCTCACAACTTGAAGGACACACAGTCTTACTAACATACAATATTTTCCTCTCCACGTCTCACAACTTGAAGGACACACAGTCTTACTAACATACATTATTTTCCTCTCCACGTCTCACAACTTGAAGGACACACAGCAGATCCAGTCCGAGGCAAAGGGTTGGTGTGTAGAGGCAGACTGGAAGACACGTGTAGCTAAGATGGCCATGTGTGACCAAGACAACATTGACCAGAGGTGGATCTTCAAATTTGTCAACAGGCAGCTTATTGAGAAACAGTTCCCACCCTTCCCAGGACACAAGGACATGTTTTGACCTCTGCCTGGGACGTAGAAGACATTGTGTGGATACAGGACATCGTATATAGGAGACACAGGACATCGGAGACACAAGAGACAACATAGGGGAGGGACACAGGAGACATGGTAGGAGAGGGACACAGGAGACATGGTAGGAGAGGGACACAGGAGACATGCATCGTAGGAGAAGGACACAGGAGACATCATAGGGGAGGGACACAGGAGACAACGTAGGGGAGGGACACAGGAAACATGGTAGGAGAGGGACACAGGAGACATCATAGGGGAGGGACACAGGAGACATGGTAGGGGAGGGACACAGGAGACATGGTAGGGGAGGGACACAGGAGACATGGTAGGGGAGGGACACAGGAGACATGGTAGGGGAGGGACACAGGAGACATGGTAGGAGAGGGACACAGGAGACATGGTAGGGGAGGGACACAGGAGACATGGTAGGGGAGGGACACAAGAGACATCATAGGGGAGGGACACAGGAGACATGGTAGGAGAGGGACACTGGAGACATAGTAGGAGAAGGACACAGGAGACATCATAGGAGTTTTACACACACCTTGGTACACTTGACAAAAACAACATAAACATTATCACAGCATATCATAGCAATTATTCTGAAACTGTGGAAAATTCAACAGGGGCGTATTTTATTATGACAAATTTTTATTATGAGATTTTCTATTGACGTGACTTAAAGACCCTGTGATCATCGTGTATGAGAATTGGAGGCCTCTGATTCCTCCTGACCATGCCATGAAACAACCTCCTTCCATATATACAGTAGGTGTGTGTTTCGTGGTAATATTTGAAGGACTCATTTACCTCCAATTTTCTGACTACATCACAGGGTCCCTTAATCCAACCAGTGTTGCCAAATGTGATAGAAATAATGTAAAAAAAATTAACGACACCAAATGACCTAATGAAGTGAAATCCTCATGTGTGTGTGTGTGTGTGTGTATGTGTGTAAAGTTAAGGAGGGGATACGTTGCTTTTACACTCTTGTTAAATTAGAATGCTATCGATTCCTCCAAACTATGCCATGAAAAATTAAAAACCAGATCCCCCATTAAAGTATCACTGAGATCGACTGTTTCCCGACATACTTTGGAGGAATCTGTAGTAGTTTCCAATTTGACCACCAGAGTATACCTGATATACTAGTCGATTATGAGATATATAGTTGGACCTTCCAACGCATGCCAGCATGTAAGACGGATGTTAAACCGAATATGATGATGATGATGATAGTGCCTTAATATTTTAAAACGAAAGAAGGAATTTTAGAGAGAGAGAGAAAAATTATGTGTGTGTTTCTGTGCGTGCGTGTGTGTGTGTGTGTGTCTGTGCGTGCGTGTGTGTGTGTTTCTTTCTGCGTGTGTGTCCGCGTTTCTGCGCCTGTGTGTGTGTGTGTGTGTGTGTCCAAACATTGATAGGACACCTTATTCTTCCAAGATAAGCTGATAAAAGTAAGACTGTATGATAAGGCTACTGGTGATATCTTTATAAATTACAAACCTTCCGTCCCTAATAATTATATATATTCAATAAGATCTTATTGTGTATTTATTTACTGTCTGTCTCTTGGTATTCGAAGCACACCTGGATAGTTACTAGTACATGCTCATGACTGTACCTGATAGAGAGCTTTGATTCCTCCAAAGTATGCCAGGTAACATAACCAAATAAACAAAAATAATGGGGTCAATGGTGTCATGTTGCCTTAAATAATTTGGTGGAATGAGGTGAACCATGCACTTAAAATATAGTTAGTGCTAATTATTATCAGCTGTGCGTCACCATTTCATACCGTATAATAATAATAACTCAGTGTGTTCCGAAGCTCACGACCACTATTCTTTAACTAAAATGTACCCTGTGATGTAGTTAGAAAATCGTGGAGGTAAACGAGTCCTTCAAATATTGCCACGAAACACACACCTATATGGAAGGAGCTTGTTTCGTGGCATAGTCAGGAGGAATCAAACCTCCAATTTTCGTACACGATCACAGGGTTCTTAATTAAGGGGAGAGACTCGTGATGGTAAAATGGAAGGCTACTGATTCCTTCAAATTATCCTATTAGTTGTTGTTGTTTGTTGTTGATGTTCTCCCGGGGCAGAATGGCCTCCTGCCCCACAGACCCCTGGTAATTAGTAATACTGAGGTACTTTGCTTCCTGGTAGAGTTTGTAGGAATCAATAGTCATCCAATTTACCATCAACAGTTTCTCCCCTTATTAAATACAGTTCGTAAAGCGACCCATGTAGAAGCAATGATCTTAAAAATTCCACAATATTTGCGTTAAGGTTTGTTATACCTGTATATATATATACCTTTGACTAGACTTGTAACTTGAAAGATATGGTTATATTGATGTTTGTTATATTGACATTTGTGTGAAGGTGGTTTAGTATTGCATTGAAATTTATGTGTTGCACGTTTGTTGCATTGAAGTGTTGAATTGAATTGTGTTGCGTTTTGAATTATTGTAATTTATTCAATTGTTTGGCATATTGTTTGCAGGCCTTAAACCATATGTATACAACACCATGTCAACCATATACAAACTCAGTCTGAAAACAGCTCACTTTAATATAGTCTTTTAATCCACCTAACACTACATTTGTTATCAAGTCACCAAGCTTAGCCACCAACTTTGGTACATAAACAAAACTTTATTCCACTCAACTGGTCCTGTGGCATATTAGTGTACCAATAAACTACTCAGACAACCCTAAAGCCGTTGTCACACTATGCGACTCCGCCGCTGCGACCTCATCGTAGCGTCAGAGCCGCAAATCCTGTACCGTGTCACACAGTGGTATTAAACACAATTTGTATATTGTATAATATGAGTACATGACAAATTACTATATATAAGAGAAAGGAAAAAAAAATACAAAAGATATTATTGGCTTGTCTTGGACGCTTTGAATAAGTAAATCCACATCAAATATGGTAATTAGTCATTTTAAAAGAGTGGTACCGGTGCTGATATTTGTACTTGTGCTACATGTTTTGTAGGCACACTTCCATCTCTGTTCATATAGTTCTTCAAAGTTTTGTCACTAGATGGACACTTTATACCTCAATGATGGTTTGGCCATCTGTAGTGACACCATCAGGTGAAGCACCCACGATAGGATAGTTGGGAGAAAGAATAATACCTGACTGAACAATGCATCCAAGTTTTTTCTTTACCTCACTCAACACCTTGGGCTCCAGTTTTCTTCCTCTCTCCATTACTGCTGTGTCTTTTAGTTTGGAAGCACCAATCATGGACATTACAAGAGTAGGCCTAGTACTCTCTGGTGAAACTAAACTATGTGAAGCACAATATGCCTTGGAAGCTGTGATACGTGTATATCTTACTGTATGCCAGAGGGATTATTTTATCTGTGTTACAGTTTCCTTCCTCACTATTTCACATGGGCAGTACTTAAAGGGTTTGGAACTCCCTTTGGCCCCATCAGTCATATTTCCTTCCAATATAGTAATCTCTCTCTCCTATAGTATCTCTCTCTCTCTCTCTCTCTCTCTTCTATAGTATCTCTCTCTCTCTCTCTCTCTCTCTCTCTCTCTCTCTCTCTCTCTCTCTCTCTCATTGAGATAAAAAGAAAAATTCTGATGTGGAAGTTGAGGTAAAAAGGGTTATTCAAAAGATGAAGTTAATAGAAGGGAAATTTCATCAAGCACGACAAGTAGACCTGGCAACACTGACAGACGACAACGGCATCTGGCAACACTGGGCCGACAACAACAACAAAAATGGCTGATGCTGACTACAAGGGAGGGAAAATTATCATAAAATACACAAATATACACCTTTATACTATAGGTAAGGATATGTACTTTATATATGACGTGTATAAGGTTATATATTACGTGTATAATGATATAAAATTAATATATAACTAGAAATAAGATCAAATATGATTTATATATGCATTGGTACGTTGACCATTTTAATTTACGGGGATAATAATAAGGTAAATATTGAAAGAATTACCGTTATTGTGTACGGTTTTTCTACCTTCATTACCCACTTAGGTATTAGTACAGAAGTGGACCTGAATTCAGCAGTGTTGCCAGATCCGGCTGGGTCCTAGTATTTTACCCCTGTCATTTATTGTACTTTATCACGATTATTTCCCGGTAGTTTGCCCAGGTTAGGTCCCGGTAGTCTGATGCGGTCTAGGTTAGGTTAGGTAAGGTCAGGCTATTTCAAAATGCTCCATTTGAATATAACCTATCTTGGAAACGGGGCATTTGAGGAAGAAAAACCATAGAAGAAGTGTCTTAGAATGGTCCAAAATAGTGGGTAATGACAGTAAAATATCTATTATACAGTAAGGTCCACTTCTGTACCTTTACCCCACTTATTTAGACCATTCTAAGACTATTTGGGTAAATATTGAATGAATTACCGTTATTGGGTACAGTTTTTCTACCTTCATTACCCACTTATTTAGACCATTCTAAGACTATTTTCTTCTATGGCATTTCCTCCGCAAATGCCCCATTTCCAAGATAGGGGATATTCAAATGGGGCATTTTGAAATTAGCCTGACCTTACCTGACCTGACCTAACCTAACCTAACCTAGACCGCATCAGACTACCGGGACCTAACCTGGGCAAACTACCGGGAAATAATCGTGATAAAGTACAATAAATGGCAGGGGTAAAATACTGGGACCCAGCCGGATCTGGCAACACTGCTACAAAACGGTAATTCTTTCAATAAATACCGAAAAGTGTCTTAGAATGGTCCGAAATAGTGGGTAACACTGCTACAAAACGGTAATTCTTTCAATAAATACCACTATTTTCTGTACATTTACAGAAGAACTAGGTTCACTATATTGTATATTTTAGTATCATTACCCACTAGCATTCACTAGAGGCAGCCACAACTTAAAATAACATACATACCAGACAAGCACTGATATATTTAGGTACTCATTCTTTCCCCGCAGCATACAAGAGTGGAATCATCTCCCATCTCACGTAGTTAATAGCCCCACTCTTGACACGTTTAGAAATAGGATCACCAATCATTTCCTCCCCAATCCTAATCCTCAACCCACAGTCCCTGACCCAATCCACCTTTATCTTAACCCCCTTCCTAATCCTACCCTGGATCCCTAAATCCCCCGCACAACCCCCGCATATTATGCCGCCCATGAGCGGCTCTCTGCGGGACCCTAAACTTGAACTTGAACTTGAACTATTTTGGACCATTCTAACACACTTTTCATCTATGGTGTTTCTCTTGGAGATGCCCCGTTTTTACAAACATAATTTGGAAATTAGTCTAACCTAACCGAACCTAGACCACAGCAGACTACCGGGACCTAACCTGGGCAAACTACCGGGAAATAACCGTGGTAAAGTACAGGAAATGACCGGGGCAAAATACAGGGACTTAGCAGGATCTGGCAACATTGCTACAAAATGGTAATTCTTTCAATAAATTCCTTCATTGTAGTGAATTACAGTAGCAAATATCCAGTACATCATCATCTACGTTTAACGTCCCAATTCTGGTACGGGGCTGGATGAGCTATGAGTTTCTGCCACTCCCTGCGGTCATACACACTTTCTACTTCAATATTCAGCATTGTCACATCCTCCTCCACAAATATCCAAGTAGCAATTATCCAGTACATCTAATAATTTATAATGGGTACCAAAGCCACATGTTGCCTTCCATACAGTACAAAGTTGGTCATTTACAAACAACCTTCAAGCTCATTATCACAAGTTATCAGAATTCTTTATTCCTACTCCACTGATATATTTATATACGGTACTCCATCCACTAATCCTATTTCAAGCTTTCCTTTCTTGCTCCATCTAGTTATTATATTGTTCTTTCTCAATTTTTCCCTTTTATCCTTCCATGTACTGAGGACAAAATATCAAAGAATCTAATTTAGTAATGTGTGTCTTTATTTTTGTCAGGATGTTGGAAATCCAGGTGATGTTGGTTATCAGTCACTTCTCTACCCCAATGAAACGGACATCAGGAAGATATTTATATTCCTCATTGAGAAGTTACCTGGTGTGTCTGATGAACCTCTCAGTGAGTTATCTTTATCCATGTATTTCAAGAATAATAATAATAATTTCTCATAGGTAGGTTATCCTGTATCAACAACCTGTGAGAGACTGCACTTAAATTATTTAGATATTTGATAATACAACAATGGGTAGTAATTAGAAAAAAAGCTTGCTAGCATTATTGGGACTATGTTATTTACAGGAAAGTGATCTGGTACAGTATACTAATTTGTAAGTGACTATTAATTGTAATTTGTGATATGTCTGGTTGGTTATTCACTGTCCTAATTAATCTTGCTTCCTCAGACCGGGCTTCACTGGTGCATCGTGAAGCCGAGAGAAAAGTGAGTGAAGCATTAGGTCGACCATTGTTGTTGAGTGGTGTGGTGCCATGCCTCTCATCCTTCTCCTGTCACTCACTATGGCACTCAACACATCTAACCCTTCTCCTCTGCCCACTATAAGTTCCCACCACACCCAGCAAATGTTTCACCTGGTAAGTAAAGACTCGTACAAATAAGAGTGTAGGTTCCCCTCAACACATCTAACCCTTCTCCTCTGCCCACTATAAGTTCCCACCACACCCAGCAAATGTTCCACGTGGTAAGTAAAGACTCGTACAAATAAGAGTGTAGGTTCCCCTCAGTATATCTAACCCTTCTCCTCTGCCCACTATAAGTTCCCACCACACCCAGCAAATGTTCCACCTGGTAAGTAAAGACTCGTACAAATAAGAGTGTAGGTTCCCCTCAGTATATCACATAAATAGAAAAGTTTTCATTATTAAAGGAATAATAATCAGTATTTGTAATTCAGTATTAATGCTCTAACTCCCTTATCAACAGCAGACACTCTTATTCCTCCATCTCATTCATTTATTCTTCCTTTCTCCTCCATCTTCTCACTTAAAGGTAATTTAGGTGAATGAACTTTGTCTAGCCACTTTCATCAGTTAAGTCAATTTTAACAATTCTAGGATCAGTTTGAGGCTTTTAGTTTGGCTAATGTCATATTATTTTTATTCTATCATGGAGAATAATTATATGACAGTGTTATAAGTTGGAGATGTAATTTTGTTTATTAGTAATGCCATGGATCTGCAGAATGACAGTGTTATAAGTTGGAGATGTAATTTTGTTTATTAGTAATGTCATGGATCTCCAGAATGACAGTGTTATAAGTTGGAGATGTAATATTGTTTATTAGTAATGTCATGGATCTCCAGAATGACAGTGTTATAAGTTGAAGATGTAATATTGTTTATTAGTAATGTCATGGATCTCCAGAATGACAGTGTTATAAGTTGGAGATGTAATATTGTTTATTAGTAATGTCATGGATCTCCAGAATGACAGTGTTATAAGTTGGAGATGTAATATTGTTTATTAGTAATGCTGTGGATCTGCAGAGTTCTCATTCAGGTAGGAAAGGTGGCAGAACTTCCTATCAGTGACAATATTAGTAACTTCAGTACTGGTTTGGTGATGTTGGTACTCTGAGAATAATACAAAATAATACAAATGTTGCCAGATGATTTTAAAAGTGTAATTCATTTATGTTACATATGTTATTGCAACTGTAGGAAAAAGTTCAATCTATATTATACTGTGAGAATAATACAAGTGTTGCCAGATACTTTTAAAGGTTTATTTCATTCAGTTACAAATGTTATTACAGGTGTAGGAAAGAGTCCCACTGGTGAGAAAATGGTGAAGGAGGTACAGTCCGCAGCAAAAGTTCGCTTCATTTCCTCTTCCGTATGTATGAGTTGTAAAGACAATTTGAATACATAGATGACTTACATACTTTTTGTACGGTAAATTACATATGTTGTTTGAATAGAAACAGGTTCAGAATGCATCTATCTGATCATATTTGCATTAATAGATACATATGAATATGATAGACGCGAATTAATACTGCCGGCTGTACAGTTGATGACAAATGTTGTGTCGCCTCACTCGGCACTTCTTAAAAGATAACATGAAGGTTAATTATAAAATAAACACAGTCACCTTACTGAAATATGATATCCAGGGGTTAATTAATATAATTTTGTTTTTTCGGTTTACGTTTCCGTGAAGCTTATATTTTCATACTTACTTTATGACTTTGCAGATTTGGTGACAGGACATTTGCCACTGGCTGTACAGTTGGTGGCAGAAGTTCTGTCATCTCACCTGCCTCACCGAGACATGCAGTGTTCATGGAGTCAAGAAATACACACGTTTTCTACACCTAACAATCTTGAGTCTATGAACATCGCGTGCCTCGGTGAAGCAAGTGAGGCGACAGGACTTTTGCCGCTGACTGTACAAGGCTTGGTGCATAGCCTAGTGTTGACACTTACTACTGTACCCAAGATGTACGGAAGGCTGACTGACTGACTGGCTGGCTGGCATGGATGTTGTCTGGCAAATGTGGAATTGTGACAAGAGTAAAATGTAAGTAAAGTTACTAGTCCATGGTGCCATATTCAAGAACATTATTGGGGTGTACGATGGTGTGGTATTGTGCCATATTCAAGAACATTCTTGGTGTGTACGATGGTGTGGTATTGTGCCATATTCAAGAACATTCATGGGGTGTACTATGGTGTGGTATGGTAAAGTTACTAGTCCATGGTGCCATATTCAAGAACATTATTGGGGTGTACGATGGTGTGGTATGGTACAGTTGCTAGTCCATGGTGCCATATTCAAGAACATTATTGGGGTGTACGATGGTGTGGTATGGTACAGTTGCTAGTCCATGGTACCATATTCAAGAACATTGGTGGGGTGTACGATGGTGTGGTATGGTACAGTTGCTAGTCCATGGAGCCATATTCAAGAACATTCATGGGGTGTACTATGGTGTGGTATGGTACAGTTGAGCAAGTAGAAAGTGCAAGAGAAATATAGCTGTCTAAGGCAACATCTTCAGTAACACGCAAAGTTCAGCCAATCACGTTCCACCTTACATTGGCTTTGGGTTCCCAGTGATTCATTCATAAAAATAACAAAATAAAAATACAAACAACTGCCACATGTTGCCATAGACAGACAGACAGATTTTTATTGCTTGCACTTTCTACTTGCTCAACTGTACGTCAACTCCATAGACAAACAAACACAAACACACAGCCATTGTATTGTATCACAAACACCACTAAAGTTCTTGCATACAACCCAAGGTTTCACACACTCATTTGAATCAAGGGGGAAGTTTTGTGTTGGTAAATCTGGAGCAACTGAATCTTCCTAACTATTCCAAGCAACAGAACACCATTATTACTTTTGCTCTTCTGGTCCTGTTTCCTAATATACTTTGGAGGAATCAAGGCACTCCAATGCACCAAAAAAAGAATAACCACCTTAACGGGAGGTTCTGTTGTAGGTGAATTGGAAGGTCTTTGATTCCTCCAAACTATGCCACGAAACACATCCCAATTAGTAACATTAAGGGCATCTGTTTTTTGGCATTGGCTAGATAGGAGATATTGGTAGCCTTCCAGTTTGCCAACAAGAAATTCTCCTCTTAAAAAGTTCTTTACTACAGTAGGATAATAGTAATAATAATAACTACAGTATTTATTTTTAAGTGTCATAAGTAGTAGAGAGAATAAATGTCATTATTTTGCGTGTCCATAACTTTTTCAAAAGTGTACGATAGGTGAAAGTGTGTTGGCAATTAATTGACCAAAGTAAAAGAGTTGATTGAAGTTGAATATGTAACACTTATATTTACTTTG
The DNA here is from genome assembly GCA_033782935.1 of Petrolisthes cinctipes. Classification (NCBI taxonomy): domain Eukaryota; kingdom Metazoa; phylum Arthropoda; class Malacostraca; order Decapoda; family Porcellanidae; genus Petrolisthes; species Petrolisthes cinctipes. Next base: position 13,400 of record JAWQEG010008915.1, read on the forward strand.
ATTGTATTGCAGGTTGTGTAGTGATGATGTTATGAAGACACACATACATCACATCGGCACCTCATCACTGACTGGCTGACATCACTACAGTTACTACTAAATGGTGAGATGATGATATTATAGTCATGAGGACATCACACTTAAGTTTTTTTTTTTTTTTTTTTTTTTAGTAACTTTTTTAGTAACTTCAGTACTGGTTTGGTGATGTTGGTACTCTGAGAATAATACAAAATAATACAAATGTTGCCAGATTATTTTAAAAGTGTAATTCATTTATGTTACATATGTTATTGCAACTGTAGGAAAAAGTTCAATCTATATTATACTGTGAGAATAATACAAGTGTTGCCAGATGCTTTTAAAGGTTTATTTCATTCAGTTACAAATGTTATTACAGGTGTAGGAAAGAGTCCCACTGGTGAGAAAATGGTGAAGGAGGTACAGTCGGCAGCAAAAGTTCGCTTCATTTCCTCTTCCGTATGTATGAGTTGTAAAGACAATTTGAATACATAGATGACTTACATACTTTTTGTACGGTAAATTACATATGTTGTTTGAATAGAAACAGGTTCAGAATGCATCTATCTGGTCATATTTGCATTAATAGATACATATGAATATGATAGACGCGAATTAATACTGCCGGCTGTACAGTTGATGGCAAAAGTTGTGTTGCCTCACTCGGCACTTCTTAAAAGATAACATGAAGGTTAATCATAAAATAAACACAGTCACCTTACTGAAATATGATATCCAGGGGTTAATTAATATAATTTTGTTTTTTCAGTTTACGTTTCCGTGAAGCTTATATTTTCATACTTACTTTATGACTTTGCAGATTTGGTGACAGGACATTTGCCACTGGCTGTACAGTTGGTGGCAGAAGTTCTGTCACCTCACCTGCCTCACCGAGACATGCAGTGTTCATGGAGTCAAGAAATACACACGTTTTCTACACCTAACAATCTTGAGTCTATGAACATCGCGTGCCTCGGTGAAGCAAGTGAGGCGACAGGACTTTTGCCGCTGACTGTACAAGGCTCGGTGCATAGCTTAGTGTTGACACTTACTACTGTACCCAAGATGTACGGAGGGCTGACTGGCTGACTGGCTGGCATGGATGTTGTCTGGCAAATGTGGAATTGTGACAAGAGTATAATGTAAGTAAAGTTGCTAGTCCATGGTGCCATATTCAAGAACATTCATGGGGTGTACGATGGTGTGGTATTGTGCCATATTCAAGAACATTCTTGGTGTGTACGATGGTGTGGTATTGTGCCATATTCAAGAACATTCATGGGGTGTACTATGGTGTGGTATGGTAAAGTTACTAGTCCATGGTGCCATATTCAAGAACATTATTGGGGTGTACGATGGTGTGGTATTGTGCCATATTCAAGAACATTCATGGGGTGTACTATGGTGTGGTATTGTGCCATATTCAAGAACATTCTTGGGGTGTACGATGGTGTGGTATGGTACAGTTGCTAGTCCATGGTGCCATATTCAAGAACATTCATGGGGTGTACGATGGTGTGGTATTGTGCCATATTCAAGAACATTCATGGGGTGTACTATGGTGTGGTATGGTACAGTTGCTAGTCCATGGTGCCATATTCAAGAACATTATTGGGGTGTACGATGGTGTGGTATGGTACAGTTGCTAGTCCATGGTGCCATATTCAAGAACATTCATGGGGTGTACGATGGTGTGGTATGGTACAGTTGCTAGTCCATGGTGCCATATTCAAGAACATTCTTGGTGTGTACGATGGTGTGGTATGGTATGGTACAGTTGCTAGTCCATGGTGCCATATTCAAGAACATTCATGGGGTGTACTATGGTGTGGTATGGTACAGTTGCTAGTCCATGGTGCCATATTCAAGAACATTCGTGGGGTGTACTATGGTGTGGTATGGTACAGTTGCTAGTCCATGGAGCCATATTCAAGAACATTCATGGGGTGTACTATGGTGTGGTATGGTACAGTTGAGCAAGTAGATTGTGCAAGAGAAATATAGCTGTCTAAGGCAACATCTTCAGTAACACGCAAAGTTCAGCCAATCACGTTCCACCTTACATTGGCTTTGGGTTCCCAGTGATTCATTCATAAAAATAACAAAATAAAAATACAAACAACTGCCACATGTTGCCATAGACAGACAGACAGATTTTTATTGCTTGCACTTTCTACTTGCTCAACTGTTTATCAACTCCATAGACAAACACAAACACACAGCCATTGTATTGTATCACAAACACCACTAAAGTTCTTGCATACAACCCAAGGTTTCACACACTCATTTGAATCAAGGGGGAAATTTTGTGTTGGTAAATCTGGAGCAACTGAATCTTCCTAACTATTCCAAGCAACAGAACACCATTATTACTTTTGCTCTTCTGGTCCTGTTTCCTAATATACTTTGGAGGAATCAAGGCACTCCAATGCACCAAAAAAAGAATAACCACCTTAACGGGAGGTTCTGTTGTAGGTGAATTGGAAGGTCTTTGATTCCTCCAAACTATGCCACGAAACACATCCCAATTAGTACCATTAAGGGCATCTGTTTTTTGGCATTGGCTAGATAGGAGATATCGGTAGCCTTCCAGTTTGCCAACAAGAAATTCTCCTCTTAAAAAGTTCTTTACTACAGTAGGATAATAATAATAACTACAGTATTTATTTTTAAGTGTCATAAGTAATAGAGAGAATAAATGTCATTATTTTGTGTGTCCATTCCATAACTATTTCAAGAGTGTACAATAGGTGAAAGTGTGTTGGCAATTAATTGACCAAAGTAAAAGAGTTGATTGAAGTTGAATATGTAACACTTATATTTGCTTTGATTGTATTGCAGGTTGTGTAGTGATGATGTTATGAAGACACACATACATCACATCGGCACCTCATCACTGACTGGCTGACATCACAACAGTTACTACTAAATGGTGAGATGATGATATTATAGTCATGAGGACATCACACTTAAGTTTTTTTTTTTTTTTTTTTTTTTTTTTGTAACTTTTTTAGTAACTTCAGTACTGGTTTGGTGATGTTGGTACTCTGAGAATAATACAAAATAATACAAATGTTGCCAGATTATTTTAAAAGTGTAATTCATTTATGTTACATATGTTATTGCAACTGTAGGAAAAAGTTCAATCTATATTATACTGTGAGAATAATACAAGTGTTGCCAGATGCTTTTAAAGGTTTATTTCATTCAGTTACAAATGTTATTACAGGTGTAGGAAAGAGTCCCACTGGTGAGAAAATGGTGAAGGAGGTACAGTCGGCAGCAAAAGTTCGCTTCATTTCCTCTTCCGTATGTATGAGTTGTAAAGACAATTTGAATACATAGATGACTTACATACTTTTTGTACGGTAAATTACATATGTTGTTTGAATAGAAACAGGTTCAGAATGCATCTATCTGGTCATATTTGCATTAATAGATACATATGAATATGATAGACGCGAATTAATACTGCCGGCTGTACAGTTGATGGCAAAAGTTGTGTTGCCTCACTCGGCACTTCTTAAAAGATAACATGAAGGTTAATCATAAAATAAACACAGTCACCTTACTGAAATATGATATCCAGGGGTTAATTAATATAATTTTGTTTTTTCAGTTTACGTTTCCGTGAAGCTTATATTTTCATACTTACTTTATGACTTTGCAGATTTGGTGACAGGACATTTGCCACTGGCTGTACAGTTGGTGGCAGAAGTTCTGTCACCTCACCTGCCTCACCGAGACATGCAGTGTTCATGGAGTCGAGAAATACACACGTTTTCTACACCTAACAATCTTGAGTCTATGAACATCGCGTGCCTCGGTGAAGCAAGTGAGGCGACAGGACTTTTGCCGCTGACTGTACAAGGCTCGGTGCATAGCTTAGTGTTGACACTTACTACTGTACCCAAGATGTACGGAGGGCTGACTGGCTGACTGGCTGGCATGGATGTTGTCTGGCAAATGTGGAATTGTGACAAGAGTATAATGTAAGTAAAGTTGCTAGTCCATGGTGCCATATTCAAGAACATTCATGGGGTGTACGATGGTGTGGTATTGTGCCATATTCAAGAACATTCTTGGTGTGTACGATGGTGTGGTATTGTGCCATATTCAAGAACATTCTTGGGGTGTACGATGGTGTGGTATGGTACAGTTGCTAGTCCATGGTGCCATATTCAAGAACATTCTTGGGGTGTACGATGGTGTGGTATTGTGCCATATTCAAGAACATTCATGGGGTGTACTATGGTGTGGTATGGTACAGTTGCTAGTCCATGGTGCCATATTCAAGAACATTCATGGGGTGTACGATGGTGTGGTATGGTACAGTTGAGCAAGTAGATTGTGCAAGAGAAATATAGCTGTCTAAGGCAACCTCTTCAGTAACACTCAAAGTTCAGCCAATCACGTTCCACGATACATTGGCTTTGGGTTCCCAGTGATTCATTCATAAAAATAACAAAATAAAAATACAAACAACTGCCACATGTTGCCATAGACTGACAGACAGATTTTTATTGCTTGCACTCTCTACTTGCTCGACTGTACGTCAACTCCATAGACAAACAAACACAAACACACAGCCATTGTATTGTATCACAAACACCACTAAAGTTCTTGCATACAACCCAAGGTTTCACACACTCATTTTAATCAAGGGGGAAATTTTGTGTTGGTAAATCTGGAGCAACTGAATCTTCCTAACTATTCCAAGCAACAGAACACCATTATTACTTTTGCTCTTCTGGTCCTGTTTCCTAATATACTTTGGAGGAATCAAGGCACTCCAATGCACCAAAAAAAGAATAACCACCTTAACGGGAGGTTCTGTTGTAGGTGAATTGGAAGGTCTTTGATTCCTCCAAACTATGCCACGAAACACATCCCAATTAGTACCATTAAGGGCATCTGGTTTTTGGCATTGGCTAGATAGGAGATATCGGTAGCCTTCCAGTTTGCCAACAAGAAATTCTCCTCTTAAAAAGTTCTTTACTACAGTAGGATAATAATAATAACTACAGTATTTATTTTTAAGTGTCATAAGTAATAGAGAGAATAAATGTCATTATTTTGTGTGTCCATTCCATAACTATTTCAAGAGTGTACAATAGGTGAAAGTGTGTTGGCAATTAATTGACCAAAATAAGAGTTGATTGAAGTTGAATATGTAACACTTATATTTACTTTGATTGTATTGCAGGTTGTGTAGTGATGATGTTATGAAGACACACATACATCACATCGGCACCTCATCACTGACTGGCTGACATCACTACAGTTACTACTAAATGGTGAGATGATGATATTATAGTCATGAGGACATCACACATGTTTTTTTTTTTTTTTAATCTCCATAATATCATTCCTCAATCCCAACTTGAGGGGGTAGTACAATGTTAGTGGTAAATCTGAAGCAACTGATTCCTCCAAACTATTCCAAGCAACAACAACAACAGGACACCATTATTTTTTTGTTCATCTTTTGTTTGTTTCCTGGGATACTTTAGAGCAATCAAGGTACTCCAATTTACCAAAAGTGTATTACCCCGTTAAAAAATAATACCAGCCTGTGTGTATTCAGTCTTGGCTTCACAGATACCTTCATACAGTTTAGATTTTTTTGGAGGGATTGAGGAGATTGGTTTGATGTCCTCATTTCAAGTTTCTTGGTAATAAGAGTGTAGGGTAAAAAAAAAAAAAACTTGATGTGGTTATAATACTTGTGTGTGTATGGGATTTTTCACACACACAAGAATTATAATAACATCAAGTTTTATTTGAACCCTACACCCTTATAGGCAGCAAATTATTGTTGATGTGGTTATAATACTATGTGTATGTGATTTTGCACACACACACAAGTATTATAATAACACCAACAGTTTTATTTGAACCCTACACCCTTATAGGTAGTTGTTGTTATTATAATACCTGTGTGTGAGATGAGACAAATCACACACACACTTTTATAATATCAGCAATCTTAGATAAACCTTACAGGTATAAAATTATTAATGTATTCACCTAGTGGAAAAATGATATAATAAATGAAGACTTTATTTTTATTTATACATGTTATTATAGTATAACAAGAAATATAAGTTTTTCTCCTCCTCTTTTATCTCCTTTCCTGTGACCTCTTCTCCCCTCCTTCTCTCACTACACACCTGTAATGCAGACAGATAAATTAATTAGTTAAAACTGTGTTGAGTGCATTAGGTTGATCTTAATGGGAGATTCTATTGTTGGTAAATATATTTGGAAGGCTATCGATTCCTCCTAACTGTGTCAGAAACCAGACACCCTTCATGGTACTAATAGGGAATCTGTTTTGTGACATAGTTTGGAGGAATCACAGACCTTCCAATTCACCAACAAAAGAATCTCCCCTTAAAAAAAAGTTATTTATACAGTCAGATGGTAACAGAACTGAAGTCTAAAATTAAGGGGACAGTACAGTGTTGGTGGTAAATCTGGAGTAATTGATTCCTCCATACTATTCCAAGCAACAGACCACCATTACTTTTGTTCATCTGGCCCTGTTTCCTGACATACTTCAAAGGAATCAAGGCACTCTAATGTACCAAAAGTGTACGAACAAAACCCTCAAAACTAACATAGTACTTAAGGGGTTAGAGTACACTTTTGGTACATTAGAGCACCTTGATTCCTCCAAAGTATGCCAGGAAACAACATGACCAGATTAACAAAAAATACTGGTGGCCTGTTGCTTGGAATAGTTTGGAGGAGTCAGTTGGTCCAGATTTACCAACAAAAACACTGTACAGAAAATGTAAAAATTCTTTATAAAAAAATAAGCTATTGAATTGTGACTGTACCAAACAAACAAACACACACACACGGATAAAACAATGGGTCGTATGCAAGAACATCTGTGTGTGGTGTTGACAATGGTATGGTACTGATGTGACGGCTCTATTGTTTTACTATGGAGCCATCGTATTCACCACAAATGTCCTTGAATATGACCCAACGTTTCTTCTCCATAAACACTCACAGTAACTAGTTGATGTCTTGTGTTGTTGTTGTTGTTGTTGATGGAAGGGTGAACAACAACAAACATTAACTAGTTGATGTCTTGTGTTGTTGTTGTTGTTGATGGAAGAATGAACAGTGGACAACAACAAACAAACGTTGAAGGTTTGTTAAGTCTCTTGTACAACTGGGCTTCACAACTCTGAAATAAAATGCAACCAAATTAATTTATGGATGGTAAAGGATTATATAAGGAAAGATTTGTGAAGAAAAGCTGATTCCATAGTGTTTTGTTTTGGTTTGTAAGCACCCTAACAAAAGAAACTGAACTGTGTAAATTACTCATGTGTGAATTTGATGACTCCACATTCAAACTACTGTACGGTAATAATGGAACTACCTGACAGATTTTGTGGATATGGATACTGAGTTTGTTGGATATAAGCAAGACTAACAAGAGTGGTTGGGGAGCATCATAACAAACCAAAGCCACTGTGGAATTGGCCCTAAGTCTCTTGTCTCTACTAGAACTGTACTCCATAACTCTGTAAAAAAATATAACCTCATTAATGGGAGATATTCTTGATGGTAAATTGGAGGGCAAGCAGATCCGCCAAACTATGACACAAAACAACAGATCCCCTATTAGCAACATTGAGGGCAACTGTTTCATGGCATAGTTTGGAGGAATCACAGACCTTCCAATTCACCAACATGAGAATCTCCCCTTAATATTGGTGGTAAAAATAATGAAAAAAGATTTGAAAAGAAATATACAGAAAATAATTATGTCTAATGAACACACACACTCATCATCATTAATATCCCATTTCCCTGTTTTTCAAGGGATGGAGGGAGGCTCTAGCACCAGTGTAGGACCCCCGACAGGCAAGGGGTCCAGCTTTTGGTGGAGTGTGTGGTCCCTAACCCTCACCCCCCACCTGCACCATCACAAAAATGGTGGGCGATGAGGACGCCACTTACTCACATATACAGAATATAATTATGAATGAAATACTAGTACAGGAAAAAATTAAAACTTATCTATTACAATTACTAAGAGACTGTCTGTCTAAACTTGACTGTAAGGGCCATAGTAAAGAATATTGATGGCGTTGATGATAGTGTGGTACCGATATGATGACTCTGTTGTACATAGACACAAGATCATTGATATGGATAAGGAATAAAGTTGGGGCCAAAATTGATATCTTGCAAGTAGTGCCAGCAGCATTTACCGAGTGAAAATGATGAGAGTAAAGACCATCTACCATTACTCGTATTTTCCTGTCTTGAAGATACAGTAGGCTCTCAATATAAGATGAATAAATTTATCACTATCCTTTTAACACACACACACACACCAGTACCATAATAGTATTCCTGTACTGAAATTACACACACTGTTTGACTGTTGTTGCCAAGATGAAAACACACACACTTACCATTATTGTATCGTGAGATAGTTGGTACTCTTGTGAAGGTAATGGGTGTCATCCTCTATTTAAAACTGGTAAAGCTGGGAAAATTCCAAAGCATTGTGTGACCATACATCCTGAAAAACCATATACAGATTAGTACTCACGTGTTACATGTTAACTCAACACTATGGGTAATATTCAAGAACATTTATGGTGTTAATGATGGTGAGGTACCAGTACAATACAGGACTCCATATACGACTATGCAAGACCTGCCTGGGCCTCAAACTTCACTGAAACTCATCTCAACACCTTTCAGACCATACAGAACAGTCCTTAAACACAATCACAGGCTACACAGCTACCACACCTACACTATGAAACCAAAGTCCTCAAATTCAAGGATCATTTTGACATGAGAGGCACACAAACACTTGCTGCAGCCTCCACAAACCCACACCATCCACTACACTACATGACAAAACACCCACACATGCCAAGGAACATCAAAACGACACCCAGTACACGATACCATACACAAATACTATCATCTCTTACACCCTGCCCACCCCAAATCAGTCTCCAGAAACACATCCATACTCAAATCACCTCATCAGTCCATCCAAACACTCAAAAACAACAACACACAGCTGCATGCACCACCTCCTGACATCCACCCATCTGAATCTTCCCTTCTCCATGAGGACAGAGTCCACCTGGCCAGGCTGCAGTGTGGCCACCACCCGGCCCTTCTGACATATCAGAAGAAGCTGGATGGAGCCATTGCGGATGCCTGTCCGGGATGCAACACAACACCCCATTCTATTAAACACATTATGGAAGACTGTTTGCACACAACCAAACTCACCAACAACACAACACACACTCTCTGAGGGCACTGTGGGAAAGCCCGGTTCAGGCCATGACCTTCATCAGGAGCTCGAGGTTGCTCGGCCAGACACCTTGAGGAACTTCAACAACAACAACTCCATATACAGATTAGTAATGCACTGTTACATGTTACCTCAATACTATGGGCCATATACAAGAATATTGGTGTGGTATTGGTATAATGAATTATATAAATTAGTATTGTACTGATACATGTTATCTGGAGACAATTATCAATACAGCAAACCCTCACTAACAAATATATATCATTCTTAATAATATAACATTGTTAGCCTAATGTTAATGAATAATGGAACACTACATGGAGTCACCTTGGTAATACTGTCATAACTGATGTATATGTAGCTCCGTGGCTCGTGGCAGTCACGCCGCCAATTATATATCAGTACATCACCATTTTTCAGCCAATAAAGTTAATTAATTCAAAACATAGGGTATAAATGTTTGGTATAGACATGGTAATTCGAGTTTTGTACAAAATCAACTTCAAAATCATTTCTCAGGCTGTAGACCTTTGTGACAATGCACCCGGGAAATCTCTGTATAAGTCTGATATACAGTATTTATGAACGTCCGAGACACTAACAGCATCCAAGTTATCTGATATCTGACTTAGTGAGGGATTACTGTATAGATACAACTCAAAACAGAATGAGAAGAGAAGAGCAGTGACAGGCTGGTGTGTGTTATACAAGTGCTGACTGCTGTATCACATTTACTTAGTCATAACCTAATACTGTACTTCTGTAATGTTACTTTTCACTAAAATAAAGCAAAATTTCTCTTGGTTGTTTCCAACATTATGAATTAGGTCCCAACTTTAACATTAAAAAGTTAACAAACTCTCTCCTTCAACTCTTATTATATATAAAGAGAAGACTCACCTTCATCTCTGTCATCTCATTGTCTAACTTTTCCAATTCTTTCTCTTCTTCTTCTCCCTTAACCTTTTTTTCTTCTCCTTCTCCTCGTTCCTTTGTTTTGCAGCTTCTTCCTTTACAAGCTTCATATCAGCCTGTTGAAGAAACATTATATTAACAGGGTAATTCACTTTTGTTACATTGGAGTGCCATGATTCCTCCAAAGTATGCCAGGAAACAGGACCATATGAACAAAAATAATGGTGTTCTGTTGTTGCTTGGACTAGTTTGGAGGAATCGGTTGCTCCAGATTTACCAACACTGTACTTTCACCTTAATGTCTTACTAGTTTCCCGACATAAAAAATACCTCATTAGATAACCATCAACAATATATTTTTGCATTATCTCCAAAAGTCAACCCTGAATAGTAAGATTGTTAACTAAAGAAGTTTTACAAAAGCACAAATTACTGTATTCCAATGATCATTAGAATTTTCAATTGTATCCAGTAAGATTTTAGCATATCGAGAAACAATGAGTCAGGACAAATTATCAGAAAAAAAATACCACTCAATGAAGGTGTATGAATAGTGGAAGTGAATTCACATACAGGAAATACCCGATACACACAAAAAATTGGAAGTGGAAAGTGGACCAAACTTCACAATACAATATGAAAGACTTATGCTTCAATGGTACAGCCATAAACAAATAACCACCAATACATTCCTTCCATCGTACAAACAAATCAGTATCATATCAAAATATAATCATACAACAACACCTTACGTCAACTCAACCCCCTCAATTATTATTATGAGGTGCTGCAAAATCATACACGTGTTGTTTTTTATTACCAAGATATTTACTACGATGGAAGGAATGTGTTGGTGGATATTTGATTGTGGCTGTACAGTTGAACAAGTAGAAAGTGCAAGAAAGATATGGCTGTGTAAGGCAACATTTTCACCACCACTCAGAGTTCAGCCAATCACATTCCACCTTACATTGGCTTTGGGTTCCTAGTGATTCATTCATAAAGATACAAGGTCTTACTACAAACAACTGCCACATGTTGACATAGACAGACAGATTTATTTTTCTTGCACTTTCTACTTTCTGTACAATAACCACTATGAAATGTTTATTCAAATTTGGCTCGCGATTCCCAACTACGCCACTAACACCTCTCCTGTCTCATACCTTAGTTGACGGTTTTAATGAGGCTCCTTGAATGAATCTCCTCATTTTATTATTATGTTTCTTATGGCGAAAAAATTCCCTAATATACAAAAAAATCAAGATACAAAAGGTTTTAAAGGTACAATTGCCAGCACTTATAACAGGTACAGTCAGCGTTGTCATTCCTCTTCCCATGTATCAGTTATAAGTGCTGCTAACTGTACATAATTCTTTCGTATATCATGGAATGGGGAGATTCTTTTGAGGGTAAATTGGTGGGCAACTGATTCCTGCAAACTATGCCACGAAACAGATCCCCCATTAAAGTAACAATAGGGTCGTTTGTTTCCAGGCATAGTTTGGAGGAATCACAGACCACCATCCAATTCACCAACAAGAGATTCTCCCCTTAATTAAAATGAACAGACTGTATTGTTTTAGTACAAGTCCTATTATACCTTGATGTGTTTCCTTCACATAAGATAATGATGCAAATCCTTCCTTCCTTCCTTCCTTCTTAACACCTTGATGTCCTTGTTGCAATTCTCAATAATTTCTGGCGTTGTTCTCTTGTGATTTTTTCAGGGCTTCATCTTCATACTCAAGCTGAAAGTATAATAATATAATAAGTGAAGAAAATAACAGAAGCATAACTACTGTACAGAGATGTTAACCATATATACATGTAATAAGTATTCATTGTACAATCTTATACCCATAGTACTTTATATAAACATACAACTCTATTGGTTTACTTTCTAATAGGTACAGTTATGAGCACTAATAAGTATACAGGTTTGGTTGATGCTTCGAACAGTTCAATTTCACCAACGAAGTAATTTCAATGGTGATCTTATTGTGCATATATTTACTGTCTCCATGCAGGTATTCGAAGCACACCTGTATACTTATTAGTACTCGTGACTGTACATTTTGCCATTTTATATATATGTATATTATGTAGACTATAGTACTAGTATTATGAATTTTAAAAGTTCTTTCCTCTTCAGTTCAATGTTACCAGTACTGTATTATATTTCAATACATGTTTATATAAATAACACTTGACAGCTTTATTGTATTGTAATGTAATGTCTGCTCAATAGTTTCCTCAGTTTTGTGGATATGATGACATTTTCCGGTATTTATTGAAAGAATTACCGTTTTGTAGCAGTGTTGCCAGATCCGGCTGGGTCCCAGCATTTTACCCCTGTCATTTATTGTACTTTATCACGATTATTTCCCGGTAGTTTGCCCAGGTTAGGTCCCGGTAGTTTGCCCAGGTTAGGTCCCGGTAGTCTGATGCGGTCTAGGTTAGGTTAGGTCAGGTCATGTAAGGTCAGGCTAATTTCAAAATGCCCCATTTGAATATGCCCTATCTTGGAAATGGGGCATTTGCGGAGGAAATGCCATAGAAGAAAATAGTCTTAGAATGGTCTAAATAAGTGGGTAATGAAGGTAGAAAAAACGTACGCAATAACGGTAATTCATTCAATATTTACCCATTTTCCACAGTCTATATTACTTTACCACGATTATTTTCCAGTAGTTTGCCCAGGTTAGGCCCCGGTAGTTTGTCCATGTTAGGTCCCGGTAGTCTGATGTGGTCTAGGTAAGGTCAGGTAAGGTAAGGTCTAAATAAATGGGTAATGAAGGTAGAAAAACAGTACGCAATAACGGTAAAGAACCAAAAAGTCCAATCTTAAAAAAATATATATATAATAATAATAATAATAATAATAATAATAATAATAATACTCACCGAAGCTGTTTTGGTAATAAACTAATTAAATTTGTGTCTATCAGTGTGTGTTTCCTTCTCATTATAGACAACAATAACAACAGAATTATTCCTCCAGTCCAAGCTGACCAACAAAGTGCCAATAATAATGAAAATAATGAGTTAAATTAAGATTAAACCGTCTCTGTGTTTATGTTTGTGTCTGTGGTGGTGGTCGGCCATTGTTGTCAGTGTTGCCAGGTCTGGATTACTGTCTGTCAGTGTTGCCAACTTGCTAGGTCTGGCTGGATAATTTCTCCATCTTCAATAACATCACTGAATTATTTCCCTTTTTACCTCAACTTCAATATCCAATTTCCCCATCTTCAACAACATCAGCAGAATTTCCCTTTTTACCTCAACTTCAATATCACAGAATTTCCCTTTTTTTACCTCAATTTCAACATCAAAATTTCCCTTTTGACCCCAACCTCATCATTATAATTTCCCTTTATACCTCAACTTCACCTTTAGAATAATTTCCCTTTTTACCTCAACTTCTACATCAGAATTTCCCTTTTTACCTCAATTTCAACCACATTTCAACATTATAATTTCCCTTTTTACCTCAACTTCACCTTTAGAATTTCCCTTTTTACCTCAACTTCTACATGAGAATTTCCCTTTTTACCTCAACTTCTACATGAGAATTTCCCTTTTTACCTCAATTTCAACATGAGAATTTCCCTTTTTACTTCAACCTCAACATTGTAATTTCCCTTTTTACCTCAATTTCAACATTATAATTTCCCTCTTTACCTCAACTTCACCTTTAGAATTTCCCTTTTTACCTCAATAATTCCATGTTTTATTCTTGAACATTGACTGCAGCCACAACTTAAAATAACATACATACATACAAGCACTGATATATTTAGGTACTCATTCTTTCCCCGCAGCATCCAAGAGTGGAATCATCTCCCATCTCACGTAGTTAATAGTCCCACTCTTGATACGTTTAGAAATAGGATCACCAATCATTTCCTCCCCAATCCTAATCCTCAACCCAATTTCCCTCTGTTACTCTTGAATAATCTCTATATAAATAATTTCACCTTCTGCTGGACTTCGCCAAAATTCCATATAACAGAGACATTTTTCCCTGCACCTGGCAACACTGCTTTAGACTAAGGTGAAAAGTTGAGAACAGCGGGAAGCGTTATATTTCCAGACAAATTATGAGAACGATATATATTGTAGAATGGTACAGTACAATATTTCTCATGACATTATATAACATTGTAATAAAAATATCAAATAATTCACCATAAAGAGTGTAATGATTCATTTTTACCCTTATAACAGTTACTTAATTTTATTCTTTATTTTATTATCATATTTTATTTTCTTGTTTATTTTACTTTATTATTTATTTTCAGGGTTTTAGGATCATGATCACATAGCATTCACATTGTCATTTTTTTTTTTTTTTTTTTTTTTTTTAAGGACTCTGTGATCGTGTATGAAAATTGGAGGCTTCTCTGGGATAGGATACTCAAACAGTTTATACTTAGGACAGCCACACCTTCCTTTCTCACTTAGGAAGTTCTAATTTAGTAACAGGATAGAAATTCCTATCTCGTTTCCTAAGTTATCATACTCAAAACATTCTTGGGACTTCCTAAACCCTTCTTAACACTTCGGGTAGATTCCACAGTGGTATTTGTTTGTTAGCTTCCCAAATAACCACACTTTTCAGTCTTAATTATATCCAACACTCTCAGTCTCCATATCCACGAAATCTGTCGTGTAGTTCTATTATTACAATAGTTTCATAGTGGAGTTATCAAATTCCTCAAATAATTCACTCATGAATTATTTACACTGTTAAGTTTCTTTCGTTAGGGTGCTTGCAAACCAAAACAAACCACTTCGAGGCGTCATTTTGTCGTCATTTAAATCCAACTGTTACACACATTATATGAATGAAGGATGACAATAGACACATAGACTGTTTTCATTGTTATTGTTTTTCCTTCCTTCTTTCTGAGTCAATAATAAAAAAAAAAAGTAAGAGGGGGTGGAGGGGGTATGGGGGCTACAACGATTAGCAGCAATTTGGAGAAGCGTGTTAGTGGCAGGCGTCTGTAGTTGACCTTTGACCTCGGGGGGTGAACAGGGGTTGGGGGAAGGTAGAGGGTGGGATGGGGAATGTGTGGGAGAGGGGGAGGGGGTGGGAGGTGATAGGGGGGTGGGATGGGAAAAGGGTGGGGGAGGGTGGGGAGTGGAGATGTGGGGGGATGTGGGAGGGGAGAGGTAGGATGGTGGGATGGTGGGGGAGGAGAGAGGTGGGGGAGGGGGTGTAGCGTAGGGGGGTTTGGGATGGGGAAAGGGTGGGGGTGGGGGTGGGGGTGGGGATGTGGAGGGGAGGGGAGGGGGGGCGGTGAGGGGACAGGAGGAGAGGAGAGGGGGGGAGAGGTATTGAAATTGTGAATGAAAAACAGGGGCGGAGAGAAAGGGGTGGCTC